>JAJEJO010048697.1:0-22524 GCA_020662805.1 Glaucomys volans | reverse complement strand
TCCTGTTGATGTGCGCTGCTTCCCTCTCCCACACTCTTCTGCCATGATGTTCAGCCTCACCTCGAGCCCTGAGGAATGGAGCCAGTCTTCTATGGACTAAGACCTCTGAAACCATGAGCCCTCAAATAAACTTTTCTTTCTCTATAATTGTGCTAGTCAGATCTTTCAGTCACAGCGGTGAAAAAGCTGACTAACCACGTGGGTGAAGAGGTAATCTTGGGTCTAGATGAACCCAAACCTGTAATTTTATTCACCCAACTCCACTGTCTGTGGAACTGCCCTGGCGTACAGCTGAGGCTCATAGTGAGTGCCTACAGACACTTTGAGCTCGCTCTCATCACCATTTTTTGTGGCGAATAATTATCTATGGGAATAAGTTTTGACTTCTTATAATGGTTGTCCGGAGGAAATATTGTTTTCTTTAGGATTTATTTATTTTTGCAGTATTGGTGATAGGACTCAGAGGCACTCTTCCACTGGGCTATATCCCCATCCCCCCCCCTTTTAAAAAATTTTTTTAGATGTTGGTAGGCCTTTATTTTATTAATTTAATTATATGTGGTGCAGAGAATCGAACCCAGTGCTTTGTGCATGCTTGGCAAGTACTCCACCACTGAGCCACGACCCCAGCCCTATCCCCATCCCTTTTAAAAATTTTTTATTTTGAGATAAGTTCTCACTAAATTGCCCAGGCTGGCGTCCAGTTGCAGTGCTCCTGCTTCAGCCTTGCTGTAGCTGGGATTCCAAGTGTGTGCCGCCATGCCCCGTAGATCATTTTGTTTAAAAACCCATGGAAAATTTAAGCATCAGGCCATCTTGCCAATAAAACTGGCTATGTGACATGGGGAAATTTTTCAGAGTGGACTATGTTGTCAAGGGCGTGATCTCGAAGGTCCTTTCCAAGAGGAAGATCTCATGAACCTGTCACTGTTCTGTTTGTCCACTTGTGTGTCCATCCATCCATCCATGTTGATTTTCCTGACTCACTAATAATAATAGAATAGTTACTTTCCTTTAGAAGCAGGTAAACCTCAGGAGTATTTTCAGTGATAAGACAATGAATGTAAAAGTACTTAGAAACTTGGAAAAACTCAATACAAATACATAGTTTTATTATGCTCCAACTGTTCTAAGAACCATGCATGTATGTGTCTGTCTGTAGTTTGGCTAATTATGATATTTTATCATATATAGAATATTTCTGGAAAGATTCCAAATGCATAGTTTTCATTGACCCCAAGACATGTTACCTTCATTCTAGATGTATGATAATACACTCAGAATATTACCAACCAGGGAAGCCTCCCAAGCTTCCATGTCCAGAGTTTGTATTGGGCTTTGCTGCATAGTCATTATTGATTGATTACCCCATGGTTGAAGTCAGTTTCCAACTCCAGTCTGAGGTGAGGCTGATATCACAGGCTCAGTGGGCCCACCATGAGTCAACTTCCCAGCATAAAGCATTAGGTATGAACAGGGGACTCCACTATGAATAATGAACATTTTTCTGTTGCTCCAAATATTCTAAGGGTTTAAAGAATACATGTCCACCAGGTACTGAGGACAAAGATCTTGCTCCTTAGGCAAGGTCAAATTTTTTACTATGTAACCATGACAATTGAAATTTGAGCTGTTAGACTGGTATTTATTAAACTTTTTTTCTTTTTTTGGCTGAGGATTGAACCCAGGGCCTTGTGCTTGTGAGGCAAGCACTCTACCAACTGAGTTATATCCCCAGCCCTATTTAACTAACTCTTGATAACTGAAACTTGTGCATATTAGAACCATGCAAAGTGAAAATTGCACATGCATTTACACACCATGACTTACCTATAAAAAATAAAAAGTGGGCTGGGATGTAGCTCAGTGGCAAAGCATCTGTCTCACATTCACAAAGCCCTGGGTTTGACCCCTGTTTTGGGGCACAACTTAAGAACAGACTGATCACCTCTGAGAAGTCCAAATTGAGAGTCTTTATTAAGCCGGCCGGCTGACTGTCTCACACAATGCCCCCAAAATGGCTCTTGGGAGAACAGCCCCAACTATAGGGTTGCAGGGGTTCTTATACCCCTTTGATTGATGTGAAATCACATCAATCATAAGTGTCTATTGCTATGATTCAAAATTACAAACTTACATCATGAAATCATTAGCAGAGGGGGAAGTGGATCAAAATGACCCCTACCTAGGTACAAACTAAAGAATGGTTACTAACATCCACATAATCATTGTTGACATCACCGTTCACATGGTGCATTATTTAGGAGAAATAGGAATCAAAAGAGAACAATTTTTTATCACATAAGAATTGTCATTTTGTATTGCTGAACATGTCATGCTAAGTAACTTATGATGGGTACAGAGGCAGGGTGTTCCCATGGGAGAAGCTAAGAAATTGTTGATGGGTACAGAGGTGGGGCGTTCCCATGGGAGAAGCTCATTTCCTACATAACATGGAGTCTCAAAGCAAAATGGAGTCTGTTTAGTCATTGCCCAAATAGCCTGGCCTGTGACATTTCCATGGAGCCAAATCTGTCAGCCCGTCACAACCCCCAGTTCCAAAAACAGACAAAAAATATTTTCATCTATGAAAAGTTTGTCAGAATGTATCAAAAAGTCATAAAAAAGCATAATATTGGATCCAATGGTCTCATACTGTGACTCAAAGTGTAACAAAATATATGCAAAAATTTGTCAACAATATAAAGTAACCTAATTAGAAATGTTTATATTTGAGAGATTTTAATGGCATTATTTAAATCCATCAAATTAAAAACTGTCTTTTTTATGTAGTATTAACTGAAAAAGTATATAAACATATGTGTAATATTTTACTGAAAGCTTGGTCCTTGTCCCCGATGCCAATTCAATAAGGGGGACATGGTTTTGAGAAAAAGGAAAAAATAAGCTTTATTGCTTTGCTAGCAAAGGAGAAACACAGGGGACTTCTGTTACAGAGGCTGTGATTCTTCTCATCAGGGGGAACAGGGAGCTTCTAAATAGGTTGTTATAGTTTAGATGTGACGTCCCCCAAAAGCTCACATGTGAGACAATGCAAGGTTTAGTGAAGAAATGATTGGGTTATAGCCTTAACCTAATCAGTGAATTAATCCCTGATGGGATTCACCAAGTGATAATGAGGCAGGTGGGGTGTGGCTGGAGGAAGTGGTTCTTTGGAGGTATGGCTATGGGGTATATATTTTGTAGCTTTAGAGTGAAAAGACTGTGCTTCCTGATCACCATGAAAGCTGCTTCCCTCTGCCACACTCTTCCACCATGGTATTCTACCTCACCTGGGGCCTCACGGAATGGAGCCAGCCTTCTGTGGACTAAGACCTCTGAAACCGTGAACCCTCAAATAGACTCTTTCTCCTCTACAGTTGTTCTGGGTCTTCTAGTCATAGCAACAAAAAAGCTGACTAAAGCTGACTCAAAGGCCACATTCTCCATGTTCTCTGTCCAGAATTGTAATTCATTTGTTAATTTGGGAAACAGTGATTTCTGAGATCTTCTGGTGCCATCCTCAAGTCTGAATTACTTCAGTCTTTTGGTGGGAGTGTGCTCAAGGACAGATAACTGCGTAGGACGGGGAAGAAAGGCAATCCTGTTTCCCCTGAGATTAAGGAAGGGGAGCGATTAGGGAAGGGGAAGGAGAGAGGAAGAGAAGGAAGCATGTCCCTTTTAAAAATAAGTCAGAGTAGCAGAACAGCAAGAGTTAAATTCAAAGCATAAAGTGGACCACTGTTACAATATCATCACAATCACACTCCAGAAGGCAGTACTGGGGTGTAGCTCAGTGGCAGAATGCTTGCTTGACAAGCCCGAATCCCTGGGTTTGATCCCCAGCTCTGTATTTATATATATTTCAAGACTTCTAATTTGTTGACAAAAGTAAATCTCTAACAGTTTTGCTTTTCTATTTCCATTTTTTTCTACATGCATTTTAAAAATAATTAAATTTTAAACAAGCATTTATTTACATAAAATTTGTTCATAAATAGTTGTGGGTGTTTTATATTTCTTATTGGGGTACCAGTTGAAAATGTTAAAAAAAAAAAATGTGTCTAGAAACAAGGAGTTAAAAAGGACTTCCATAAGCTACATTCCATTCAAGGTCTTTGGGGGAAATGTGATCCTATCTAGGACTTTGTTAGGAGAGCAGATAATGCAGAACTTCTTACCAGATGTTCCAAAGGTATGTGAACTCAAAAAAGTTAAGCACCAGGGCTGGGGATATAGCTCAGATGGAAGAGTGCCTGCCTTGCATGCACAAGGCCCTGGGTTCAATCCCCAGCACCACAAAAAACAAACAAAAAAAACGCAGGCATGCTGCTTTACGGGCTGGGATTTATGGGCTGGGGATACAGCTCAGTTGGTAGAGTGCTTGCCTCGCAAGCACCAGGCCCTGAGTTTAAATAACACTTGAATATTCCTATAAGATAACTCCCCAAGAAAATGGATGGTGTGGCTCTAGGAGCAGGAAAGGAAATTGGCTGATCGTTAAACCTCTGCCAGTGCATTCCTGAAACAACAGCCTTAAAGGAAAAGGGCGGGCGGATATGGAATGCTAGGCCCTAGACCTTGACCTTCCCCTTGTCAACCTAGTCCTGAATGACAATGGGTAAGATTTGAATTCTCATCCTTCAGGGTCTGGTTTTAACCTGTACAACTAGCCCCTGATGGTCGGAACTGCACGTACACAATAATTACATCCTCCTCCTCATGCCCTATAAAATCAGAGTCCCCCCTGTAACTGGGGGCCATTTTCCCATCTGGAAAGTGGACCCGAATGACCTGAATGATGCCCGAATCTGCGAAGGAATAAAGGCTTCTCTGAATCTGTGGAGGTCTCCCGTCCTTTTGCACTTATACCACTCAATGAGAAAAAATTCACAAAAGGAACACAACAAATCAAACCATAAGCATAAGAGGGAAGAATAATATTTTGAGAAAAACAAGTCATAAAGGATTTTTCTCAACAGAACAATCAAAAAGATGTGACTCAGGCTGGGGGTATAGCTCAGTTTGCAGAGTGCTAGACAAGACCCTGGGTTCAATCCCCAGCACTGCAATAAAATAAAAAAATAAAATAAAACCACGGTAATATTAGCATACACAAGATACTCCAAGAATTAAAATGTAAAAATAAATTTAAAAGATGTGGCCCACATTTGAGTGTCGTGGCACATACCTGTAATTTTAGCTGCTCAGTAGGCTGAGGAAGGAGGATCACATGTTTGGGGCCACACTACACAATTTTGTTAGCAATTGTTTCAAAATAAAAAATAAAAAGAGCTGGAGATGTAACTTAGTGGTAGAGCACCCCTGAAATCAATCCCCAGTAAAGGTGCAAGGTAAGTGTTAAAATAAAACTTCGGGGCTACAAGTGTAGATCAGTGGTTAGGCACTTGCCTCGTACATGTGAGGAGCCGGTTTCCCATCCCAGTAACACAAAAATAAGTATAAAAAAAGGGAAATAAATTTTCTCATGAAGGGATGTGGAATGCAGGTCAGACTGAAAATGTATCACAGAACGATACTTTGAGCGATTTGACTCTGCAACAAGTGTACGAACACAATGTAGTATTGTAGTACTGACAATAAAGTTGTGATTATTGAGAAAAACGTCAAATTATACCCACTTCTAGAAGCCTTCTGTTCTGTCTTCAAGCTCACAAATATTTGTTGAGCAGCTACTTAGTGTTAGACCATCCTTAAGTTCTGGGCACAGTTGGGATTCGACAGACACAAATCCCCTTGTGGATACATGCTTGTAAGAGTGCCTTATGTTCTCGTCATGTCCACTCTGTTTACCTGATTTGATGAACTCATACTGAAATTACATAAAACATTTCTACAAAATTGCTAATTATTTGCATCTTAAGAAACTATGGAATTAGATCTCTGAAGAAGAGACCTACTGCCACCTTGTGGCACAGGCTGCAAGTTTCTGGGGTAGTGCCTCAGGGAAATAAGGATGCTTATTAATTTTATAAACCTAATATTTTAATGTCCTGACAATCCTATAGTTTTGATATCATTTGAGACAAAACATTGTATATTTTTTGTAGTATGGGGAAATCGAACCTAGAAGCCCTCTTCCACTGAGCCCGTATCCCCAGCTTTTTTAATTTTCACTTGGAGACGGGGGTCTCACTAACTTGCTCAGGCTGGCCTCAAACTTGCAATCTTCCTTCCTTAGACTTTGAGTTGCTGAGATTATGGGCATGCACCACCACACCCAGATAGTCGTACATTTTTTTCATATGAGACAGCTGACCCTAAATGAAGAGTACATTGCACTTATAAAATTCTCAGTGCAAAATATTTTTGGAGTGTATTTCAAAGTGCTGTCTAAGGAACACTCCCAAAATGAGCTGTATGATCAGCTCTTACAAATATTTACCTTGTGACATCATTGGCAAATCTCATTGTTTAAACTGTCTCATTGCAAAGTAGATGTCACCTCATCCTTTGTCTTGGTGTTGCTGGGGATAGAATCCAGAGCCTCATGCACGCTAGAAAATCACTCTGCCACTTAGCTATATCCCCGTCCTCGACCTACATTGCTTAATCTACCAGAGGTTGTATCATGGTTCTTTTTTTAAAAAAATTTTTTTTAACCTAACTACACAAAGTGAGATAACTCGTGTGTTTGATCAGCAGAGCAAATGTAACCAATGCCAATATGTAGACTCCATTGGTTTCTGAATAGGTCACTTAGCTTTGCATTACCTCTGGTCATAGTATATGATTTTAATCAACTCTGATCAGCTGCTATGAAAATAGTCATCAAAGATCATCAAGGGGACTGAGTGAGGGAGGCAGTAATCCACCAACACCACAGAAAAATCTTTAGGCACCTACTGTCTAATATTGCCATCCTATGTCTGAGGTCTTTGTAAGCCCTATGAAATAGTAATTTCATAGGTTATATGTTATCTGTGACAGTGCAGATATGTATAGATACCTTTGCATTTTAATTTACTAATGTCCACTGAGACATATCTGTCACTGAGAGAACATTTTTGGGAAAAAAAAAAAACAAAACCCATCCAGTTTATTTGCATTTAACTTTATTCAAGGACTTTTTAAAAATACTGATTATTTTCCAGTAATCATAGGAAAATTTTGTGCACATGTGCATGCACATACAAGCCTATAGATTCATGTGACAAAACTCTGAAGTGTCTTTCTTTTTTCAATATTGGGGATTAAACTCTGTGCCTTGCACAGGTTAGGCAAATGCTTTATCACTGAGCAACATCCTTAGCCATTTTTATTTTATTTTGAGCCAAAGTCTCATTAAGTTGCTGAGACTGGCCTTGAATTTGCCATCCTCCTGCTTTATCCTCCCATATTGCTGAGATTACAAGAGTGCACCACTGCACCAAGCTGAAGCAAACTTTTAACACACTAAAAAGCTATAAGCCTTTATTGACTATAATTCTAATAAATTTTTAAGAAGCAAAAACACTTTTCAGAACCTGCCAATGAGTCAGAAGGTACAACCAGTTGCTCTTTTAGAAGGAAGCATGGGCAACAATGATGAACATCTTATGGAGTATCATGCAAACATTTTTGAATTAACCACATTAATTTAGGTGTTGTACTGGGAGATTACAATCAAATTACTTTTATTTTTAATTTATCTTTTCTGTGATCCTGGGGATTGAACTCAGGGGCACTGTACCATTGAACCACATCCCCATTCCTTTTTCCATTTTGTGACAGGGTTTTGCCAAGTTGCCTAGGATGGCCTTGAACTTTCAATCCTCCTTCCTCCGCTTCCTGAGTCCCTGGGATTACAGGCATGCCCCACCCACCACACCTGGCAAATTACCTTTAGTCTTAGTGAAGTAGCATGCTTGTATACCGAGTTTAAGAGCTAAATTGTCATTCATTCATTTCCTGTCTCCAACCTCCTTATCCCAGATCCTATTCCTAGAGGCAGATGCTTTTAACTTATTTATCAATGTCTAGTGATCTTGTCATATATCTTTTATCTTTTGCAATGAGAGGGATTAAACTCAGAGCAAATGCTTTATCACTATGCTATACTCTAGGCCTTTGTTGTAATTTTATTTGTTTATTTTTAAATTAAGACCTGGCAAGTTTTATGAAAGAAGCATTTTGTATGATTTACTTTTCACCAGTGTGTTCTGCATGCTTCGAATCACCTGGGTCAATGCTAGTGTGCATGCTCTGTAGTATTTTCCACAAGCTGTGCCCAGTTCTATGTTATTGCCACTGGAGTGATGGACAACATTTTTGGCCAACATGGTATATTTCAGGTTTCCTCAAAGCTGGACAGTTGTTGGTGAGGATGATCTATTTATTTCACTTTGCCCTGTCTGATCATCTTCCGAGTTGCTTGTACCATAGCACATACTTCTCACTTTTCATTATGAGCTGGAGCCTAGAGTTAATCGACTCCAGAGACTCTTTCATCTTCTTTGCAGAAGAAGGTACAGAAGGGCCCCAACCAACAGCAGTTGCCAAAATAGCTGGAGAGCTAGGGAAAAAAAAACAAAAACAAAACTTCATTGCCATTTTAAAATTCATCTTTGTACTCATTTATTTCCTTTCTTTTTTTCTCCCATATATTTTATCGGTGTATTATAATTATACCTAATAAAGAGGTTATATTTCCTTTTTTTTTTTTTTTTTGGTACTGTGGATCAAACAAGGAGTGCTTTCCACTGAGCTACATTCCCAACCTTTTTTATATTTTATTTTGAGACAGGGTCTCACTAAGTTGCTTAGAGCCTGACTAAATTGCTGAGGCTGGCCTTGAACTTGTGATCTTCCTACTTCAGCCTCCTGAGTGGCTGGGATTGTAGGCATGCACCACCATAACTACTTTTCTGTTCTATCCTTTTTCTGTGGAACTGGAAATTGAATCCGGGGCACTCTACCACTGAGCTACTTCTCTAATTCTTTTATTTATTTATTTATTTTTATTTTTTATTTTTTGGAATCAGGGATTGAACTCAGGGACACTCGGCCACTGAGCCACATCCCTAGTCCTATTTTGTATTTTTTTTTAATTTAGAGACAGGGTCTCACTGAGTTGCTTAGGGCCTTGCTAAGTTGCTGAGGCTGGCTTTGAACTCGAGATCCTCCTGACTCAGCCTCCCAAGTAGCTTGGATTACAGGCGTGCGCCACCATGCCTGGCTTAATTCTTTTATGTTTTTTATTTTGAGACAGGTTCTCTCTAAATTGCCCAGATTAGATTCAAACCTGTGATCCTCCTTCCTTAGCCTCCTGAGTAAGTGAGATTACAGGCATATGCCGCTGTGCCTGGATCAGTCTAGCCCTTTCTAACTACGGGTCTCTTTTCTAGCATGCCTGGTATCCTGTGTTCCTGGCACAAAGGACAGTTCATCCTTCCCAGGGCACCATGGGCCTCTGCCAGCCCCCAGGAAATTACTCTCTCCTGTACTTTGCAGACTCCACACTGCTGACTCTCACCTCTTTAGAAGCCTTCCCCACTTATTCAGTAGTGGATGCCACTTCCCCAGTGTGTTCCCGTGACATGATCCCAGCACCTCCCTGTTATGGTTTGGATCTGGAATATCCCCCAAAGGCTCGTATGTTGAAAGTTGGATCACCACTGCAGCAACGTTCAGAGGTGGAGTTTTGGGGAAGTAATTAGATCCTGAGGGCTCTGGTTTCATCAGTAGATTAATCCATTGATGGAGTCATAGCTAAATGAACTATTAGGAAATGGTGGAAACTGTAGGGGGTGGAGCTGGGAACAGTGGCACACACCTGTAATCCCAGTGATTTGGAAAACAAATGCAGGAATACGAGAGCACCTTAAACCTCAGTGAGACCTTAGTGAGACCCTGTCTCTAAATAAATAAATAAATAAGCACATAATCAATCTGGGGTATAAGTCAGTGGTAAAGCACCCCTGAATTCAATCCCTAGAACTAAATACAAAACAAAAAAAACTAGAGGAGAGGGGACTTAGTCGAAGGGAGTGTGCTTTGGGGGGATGTGCCCCTGGGGCCTGTACCTTGTCCCTGGCTTTTTTCTCTGTTTCCCAGCTGCTGTGAGCTGAGCAGCCCTGCTCCGCCATACTCCTCCTCCTCCTCCTCCTCCATGTTCTGCCTCACCACAGGTGCAGACGCACTGGAGCCAGATAACCATGAAGTCTTTCAATGCATGAGTCAAAATTAATGATTCCTCTAAGTTTTTTTTTTTCCAGATATTTTGTCACAGCAGTGAAAAATAATCTGTCATAACAATTATGGGGCTAAATCAAAACTAGAAGCAAAATGGGTCCATATGAAACTGTTTTCTTTTTCTTCCAAATCTGAGATGGAAAAGATGACACTAAAAGCTGAAGAAAATAGGAGTAGAAAGCTTTTCTTTTGCAGGGAAGAAACCAAGTGAAATGCAAATGAAATACAGACCTTAGTAGTTTTTTTTTTTTTTTTTTTCTTGGAACCAGGGATTGAACTCAGGGACTCTTGACCACTGAGCCACATCCCCCAGCCCTATTTTGTATTTTATTTAGAGACAGGGTCTCACTGAGTTGCTTAGGGCCTCGCTAAGTTGCTGAGGCTGACTTTGAACTCGAGATCCTCCTGCCTCAGCCTCCCAAGTCACTTGGATTATAGGCGTGAGCCACCACACCTGGCCAGACCTTAGTATTCTTAAGGTCTCTGTGTTCATGTGGAGAGCTTGAAAAACCACTGCAGCAACATGTGGCACAATGCTGGTGCCCTGTGGTGTCCCTGACAGTCACCACAGAATACACCTTAAGGAGCCCCCAGGGAGACCCACTTGATAACACACTCATTTTAACTTCTTTCTCCTCCTATCTCACTTCCCTACTCCTCTATGGTGGTTCTTGGAATCAACTCCCAATTCAGCCCACACATTCCATTTATCTGTCTGTCTGTCTGTGTCTATCTATCTTTGGCACCAGGGATTGAACCCAGGGGTGTTTTACATTGAGCCACATCCCCAACCCTATTTATTTTTTATTTTGAGACAGGCTCTCCATAAGTTGCTTAGGGCCTCACTAAATTGCTGAGGCTGGATTTGAATTTGCAGTCCTCCTAGTCTCCCAAGCTGCTGGGATTACATTTGTGCACCACACCATGCTCAGCCACATTCTACTTTCATGCATCTGGTTCTGGGAAAATGTAAGTAAGAAAGCAACTGGTTTATTTTGAAATTGCTCAGATAGGCAGGTGTGGTGGTGCATGCCTACTCAGGAGGCTGAGGCAGAAGGATCACAAATTCAAGGTCAGCCCCAGAAACTTAATAAGACTGTTTTAAAACAGAATAAAAGGGCTGGGGATGTGGCTTAGTAGTAAAGCACACCTGGGTTCAATCCCCAGTACCACACACACACACACACACACACACACACACACACACACACAAAGAAATAAAAGAAAAAGGAAATTACTCAGGATTGTATGTGTGTTGCTCTGACTGTCTTTACATTGGGACTGGCCCTAAAGTAAGAATCTTAAGGCACCTGTCTTTCCCACTATATTGGTAGGCAGATGCCTTGTCTGATCTTTCTTTCTTTTTTTTTTTTTTTAATCTTTATTTTTTTTTTTATAAGCACTGAGGATCGAACCTAGTGCCTCACACACGCAAAGCAAAGCGCTCTACCCCTGAACTCCAGCCCTCCCTCCCTCCTTCCGTCCTGGGGATTGAACCCAGGGTTGCTTTGCCACTGAGCTACAGCCCCAGTCATTTTTATTTTTCATTTTGAGACAGGGTCTTGCTAATTTGCCAAGGCTGGCCTTGAATTTGTGATCTTCCTGCCTCAGCCTCCTGAATTGCTAGGATTACAGATGTGTGTCATTATAGCCAGCTGACTGATTTGACTCTTAGATTCTTTGTGAAATTAAGAAACACAAATGAGCAAATCATATTTTATAGGAGCCATTCAGTAATCTCAGATTTTTAAAATGTAACATGTTAAGATTCCATACTGATTTTTTTCATCAAACATGCTCACGTATCAAACACATTAGGTGGTAAATTAGGCAGACTAAATATTTTAGTCACATACACATGCCCCAAATGAGTTCTTTTCTTGCAAATTTACATAGCGTATTATTGGCATTAGAATATTTTCACTATTTAATAATAAAGTTTTGGCAGAGAAACATTTAGAGTTTAATGATCTAGAGACTCATTACTTGCCTTTCGTGATACATGAAACTGAGACGTTTCCATCTAATTCTAAATCATATTTATGGAACCAATTTTCTCCACCATCAAGTTTAGAGAAAACTGTCTTAATTTGGAATCTGACATTACTTGAGAGGGATTAGGTCAAACATTGGCATGTATCCAAAATAGTGCATTTCCTGGGTTATGGAGAATATTCAAGTTGATATATAAAAAGACACATATATATTGTGTTGTTCTGTTGTTGTTACTGGAGATTGAACTCAGGAGTGCTTTACCACTGGACTACACCCCCAGACCTTTTTAAATTTTGAAACAGGATCACACTAAATTGCCAAGGCTGGCCTCCAAAAAAAAAGGAGTTACTCGGGTTTACACGTACAATGTTCTGACTGTCCTTACTCGTATCAGGACTAAACCTAAAGTAGGAATCTTAAAGTGCCTGCCTTTCCCACCACATTTCATTCTTAACAGAACAGTGGGAACATTGCACAAAACAACTGCTTCCTCTCCTCCTTTTTTTTTTTTTTTGTACTGTAGATTGAACCCAGGGTGCTTTGCCACTGAGCTACATCCCCATCTCTTTTTATATTTTTTATTTTGAGATGGTCTAGCTGAGTTCCCCAGGCTGACCTCAAACTTGCCAAGCCTGGCTTTGAACTTGTGATCCTCTTGCCTTAGCCTTCCCAAGTCATTTATTTTTAATTTGTTGAAGGACATTTTGCCAAGGCCCCCTGCCTTTGGCTTACTATGAATGAGGTAGGACTAGTAGGCAAAGAAAGAGTGTGTCTCTCTTTCCCTTTCTTGCATGTCATTATCTAACTGGCAAGAACACAGGGTTTGATAGGTCATCTTTGAGGTTTCTGTTTCTCAGCGCACCTCTCTTTGTGCTCTAAGCAAGTTCTGATGCACATGGAAAATGTGGGCTCTCAGAATTGTCAGTCCTGGATTTAATGTACTCACCTTGTCCTCATTATGAGTCCCTCTGATCTCCCATGTGTCTTAGGTCCACAAGGATTCTGTGCTCAGGGGCATCATGAGCCTCTTAACGCCAGTGTGCCTGCAAGCATAGCCATATCTCTGCTCAAACACATGCTCCATTGTCCCACTGAACCTCACAAAACACAAATTCAAAGAGAATACTATTAAGAATTTCAAAGTAGACACAGCAGAAGATTAAAGCAAGCTCTGCTCTCCCTTCTGAAAGCTGGGCCACAGGCAACTGCAGTTTGTTTGCCCATGAAGCCAGCTCTGCCTCCATCACTCCAATCCTCCACCAAGTTCCTCAAGACTCCATGCTTCGTTATGATGCTTTACCACAATAAGTTTCCTCTTCTATTTAGAACAGCCTCTTCTCTCTTCTCTACGTGCCTGATTCAGTTTAAAGACTAGACTGAAATCATGACTCCACCCCAGGGATCATTCTTGGTTGATAGAGATAGACTTACTAGGTGCTCTTCATTTTTTCCAACAGCATTTGAGATTTTTTTCCATGATGACCTTCCCCACTTATAAACTCGTGTTGCATTTTAGTCATGTTTGTATTTTGGTTTTTGTGGTGCAGGGCATAGAACCCAGGTATGGAATGTGCTAAGTAAATGCTCTGCCACTGAGCTGCACCCCAGCCCTGACCTCTAGTAATTGTTGTTTGAAACAGGATTTCCCTAAATTGCCCAGGCTACCTTTGAACTTGGAATACTTCAGGGCTGGGGATCTAGCTCAGTTGGTAGAGTGCCTGCCTTGCAAGTACAAGGCCCTGGGTTCAATCCCCAGCACCACAAAAAAAAAAAAAGGAATTCTGAACTTGGAATAAATACTTCTGCCTCAGCCTCCTGAGTCACTGGGATTTCTAGCAAGCTAAAACCACTATGCCTAGCTAAAACCATTTTAGAAATCATGTTTATTAAATATAAACTACATAGAATAAAATTTGCCTATTTTAGTGTTGAGTTCTATGATTTTTTTTTTTTTTTGTATTGGGGATTAAACCCAGGGTGCTGTACCAATGAGCTACATCCCCTGCCCTTTTTATTTTTCATTCTGAGACAGGGTCTCACTAAGTTGCTGAAGCTGGACTTCAAATTTGCAATCCTCCTTCCTCAGCCTCCCAATGACTGGGATTATAGGCATGTGCCACTGCACGGGGCCTACATAGTATTTTCTTAAGGAGGTTTTTTTTTTTTTTTCTTAACCCTCTGCACTACTGGAAATTGAACCAGGGACATTGTACCATTGTGCTACATCTCTGTCCCTTTTTACTTTTTATTTTGAGGCAAGGTTTTGCTAAATTGCTGAGGTTGGCCTTGAACTTGTGATATGCCAGCTTTAGTCTCCTGAGTCCCTGTAATGAGCTCTTTCTTTAATATTATTTATTTATTTTTGTACTGCAAATTGAACCTGGGGCATTTTATCACTGTGCTACATTCCCAGCCCTTTTATTTTTTATTTTGAGAAATAGCTTTGCTAAGTTGCTTAGGGCCTCTCTAAATTGCTGGCCTTGAATTTGGCAATCCTCCTGCCTCAGTCTCCTGAGTGACTAGGATTACAGGTGTGCATTACCGTGCCCAGCTAATATTACTAATTATGATTTTTAAACTTTTTGATTTTTATCTGGTGCATAAGCAATTCATTTTATTTATTCTGTAAGCAGAAAAACATTGTATAAAAGTTGCATAATATTAACAACTAGAAATAACTCAAACGTATAACAGTTATAGAATGAATAAGTAAACATCAAAATAATACTTGACAAATTAAAAGACAAATGTGGAAAAAAGTAGATTCATGATTTTTTATTTCTTTAAATTTTTTGTGGTGCTGGGGATCAAACCCAGGGCCTCACACATGTCAGGCTAGCACTCTGTCACTGAGCTAAACCCTCAGCCCTCCATGAAATCTTTTGCTTGAATAAAATGACAGTAGTAAAATACGTAATAATATTTATCCATTGATTTTTGTATATAACTTGGAGTGTTTATAAGATTAGAATTGGAAGTTATACTTCACCATTTTTCCTTTAACTTAGTAGATTGTTGTTTTAAGGGTGGAGACATAGCATAGAGAGGAGGTGAGGTATCATAATTTCCTTAACAACTCCGTCAGTTTGAAGATGACTTTGAGGTGTTCCAGGCAGCAAAATAGACAATGCATGCTCTCAGGCTGACTGTCTGGAAATGAAGCCTCGAATACCCTAATTGCCAGTGGGACCTCGCCCTAGTCAAAGAAAACAATTCCAAGACTTTCTATTTTGCTTAAATGAAATAGCTCTTTGTATCTCAACCTTTTGAAGACAGCCCAACCCACCTATATTAAAACACCACAGTTAGTGTCAGAGCTTCTTACAAGATTTTTTTCCCAATGAAGAACAAAGCTTTATTGAAGCTTAGATTACAGGATGCTACAGACGCCTGGAGAAGATGGTTCACATTAAACAATAGGCACTTTAATGTTAAAGGAAATACAAATAAGGATATTGTTGGTAAAAATATTCTGGGTTTTCTTTTAGGGCATGTCCTGGTATAGGGTGGGTGAAATATTTTAGAGTTTTGATTTCCTTAAATAATTTAGGATCAGAAAAACAGCAAGGCATTTTTAATTTTTTTGCAGTATGGGGTGCTCTGCCTAGCACGTAAGGATACCAGGCAGGTGCTCTTCCACTGAGCTACATCCCAGCCCCGCAGTGTTTTTAAGATGTGGGAAGAAAAAAGAGAGCTAGGAATTTGGTTTACATGTATGATTTAAAAAAAATAACTGTTTTTTCTAGCTACATTTTGGAGATATTATAATTTTAACATCTCTACATCTGCCCTAAGATATTTTTTAAAATGTGATCATATCCAATGTTTGTGTTGAGGGAAAGGCACATTTATATACTGTTGCCTTTTAAAATTAATTTATAAATTAATAATCATGAAAACCATCAGTCATTAACATGTTGCTTAATCTTTGTGATTTAAGCATGTGAACAGGGTGTTTTACTTTTCTTTTCCTTTTAGCACATCAATTTTATACAGTAATACAGATATAAAACCTGATAAGTATGTTTTAAGAATTACATTTGGAAAGACACTACATTTTTTTTTTTAACAATTTCCCTCTTGATATTTTCTTTCAGTTAACAAATTAAAAGGGAAAAAATGGAATGTGACAGCTGAGAAATAGGAAAGAGTCTATTTACTAAAAACTAGTTTACAGACCCAGTTAAAATGATGAGCTGAGGAGACTCCTGGCAGACACAGAGGACTTGTTTACATTTTGATTGCAGTTTAATAATTTGCTGATTGCATTATAATCACAGCAATATTGCATTTTAATCACATGCATACATTTGGTTAACCAAATTAATGCCTTTAAATCACAATTTGATTTTTGCTAATACATAACCAGTTCTTTTTTTGTCCCTGTTCCAATAAGGATAATCATCAGTAAGCATGGCTTTGAATCAATTGTTTTTGGTAAACTCCCCAGCCACATTCTGTTTCTTGCCTGTTAAAGACATCATCTTTCACACAAATGTGGAATAATGAAAAATGCTTCATAGAATAATGTATAATAAATTGGAAGCAAACCTCATCTACCCTAAACCTGCAATATTCTTTGTGTGACTAAAACCCACAATTATTGGAGCAGAGAATTACCCTGATCTTCCCAAACTGCATGCCTTTCTTGTCTCAAAATTAAAAAAGTAAAAATAGTTGGGAATGTAGCTCAGTTATAGAGTGCCCATGAGTTCAATCCCCAATCCCAAATATCAGGGGGGAAAAAAAGAAAAAAAAAAAGTTCAAACAGTACAGAGTGACTTGAGGGAAAGAGCAAACCTTTGCGCTAGTTTCCATTTCACTCTTTCTACAAGAGCACAGTGTCTTGAGGTGTTTGCAGGAGAGTTTTCTTCCTTCTTCCCTGTAAAAAGGAAGGTCAGATACCCTGGGATGTTGAGGTTAGGGGGCAATGGGCTCAAGTCTTTTTTTTTTTTTTTTTGGAACCAGGGATTGAACTCAGGGACACTCGGCCACTGAGCCACATCTCCAGCCCTATTTTGTATTTTATTTAGAGACAGGGTCTCACGGAGTTGCTTAGGGCCTCGCTAAGTTGCTGAGGCTGGCTTTGAACTCTTGATCCTCCTGACTCAGCCTCCCAAGTTGCTTGGATTACAGGCATGCGCCACCGCGCCCGGCATGCTCAAGTCTTGACGTCTCAGAGCTCTGGGCCAGGGATACACAGAGCTCCAGGAAGCTTAACCAAATCTGAGGTAGGGTCTGATTTGGTGCGTTGGGGAGTGTGTGTGTGTACAAAGGAAAAGGTGGCTCTCTTCACTGAGGGCCATTATTACTGAGCCAAAGTCTTGCAGTAGGGACCGAGGACAGTAACACACCTGGAGACAGACTGGATGAAAGACCTCACAGGAGTCTGTGAGCACAGGGTGCAATAGGTGGTCTTGTTACCAGAGCTTCCAGTGAGTCCAGGAGCTACCATGCAGACTAAGAAAGCAAGAAGAAGGAAGCCCTGAAAGGGATAATCCCTGGAGTTAACCTGGGATTGATGAGGTTACATCAGAACCGATCACAGTGACTGGCTAGATTAAATTAGTTCCACCACCAACAGAAATAGTTGTTTCAGTGGTAAGTTAACTTTTATGATAGAAAAATATTGTTTCATTTCTTTACATCTGAGTTGTGACTTTCATTAATAAACTTGCTTGACTTGAAATCACTATCGTCAGTCCTCTGTTGATTTTTGATTGTTTTTGGTACTAGAGATGGAACCTAGGAGTACTCTACTACTGAGCTACATCCCAGCCCTTTTCGTTTTTTATTTTGACAGGGTCTCACTGAGTTACTGAGGCTATACTCAAACTTACAATCCTCCTGCCTTAGTCTCCCACCACCCAGCTCAATCCTTACCTTTTGTGGATGAAGAAATCAGGGTTTAGATTGCTGAATTTACCTGCAGTTATACAACTAGTAAATGGTGCTCTAAGGTTTTGTGGTTGGACCCTGAATCATTTTGTGCTGTTAAAATAGAACACCTGAGACTGGATAACTTTGGAGGCTGGGAAATTCAAAGCTGAGGGTTTTGCATCTGGCAAGGGCTTACTTGCTGCATCATTCTAAGCAGAAGGAGATAGCAAGACAGGGAGAGAGAAGGGGAGGGAGGGGACAGAGGAAGGGCAGGGCGATAGGGAAGGAGAGTGCCAAAATAATTTTTATAACAAATCCACTGTTATGATAGTGACCCTCTTCCTGTGATTGTGACAATAATCCATTCCTGAAGCTCTGACCCATAACCTCTTCAAGGTCCCACATCTCAAACATTTTTTTTTCTTTTTTTGGTGGTGGTGGATACCAGGGATTGAACTCAGGGCCACTTGACCACTGAGGCACATCTCCAGCCCTATTATTACTTTTTTTTAAATTTAGAGACAGGGTCTCACTAAGTGCCTCACTGTTGCTGAGGCTGCCTTTGAACTTGAGATCCTCCTGCCTCAGCCTCCTGAGCTGCTGGGATTACAGGCATGTGCCACTGTACATCATTGTACTGGGGATTAAGTTTCTAATACACAAACTTTGGGGGACACATTAAAACTATAGCAGTCATCAGGGGCTGGGGTTGTAGCTCAGTGGTAGAGTGCTTGCCTAGCATGTGTGAGGCACTGGGTTCGATCCTCAGCACCACATAAAAAAAAAAAGGTATTTAAAAAAAAAAACTATAGCAGTCATCAGTGCAGTGGACTAGTGTGATATTTTATGGAATATCAAGATGATCATTATCTCTGTGAATCATATTCTCAGGGAGAGCAAGAGAGTTGGTGATCCCCTTAGGTAAGACTATGAAGGTGTACTGTTGTCCTGCCCAATAAACTGTTTTTAAGGATCTTTATTAGGGCTATGGCACCTGTGAGGCCTGTAGAAGGTTGAGTATGGGTCAGTTTGGGAACGTGTGTTGAGGGGGTTTCACCTGTCAGGTGCAGGAGGACGAATGTGAAACAGAGGACCTGCCGGCCTAACCATTCTCAAACTTTCTCGGGAAGTGTTTGCAAGGAACAAGACTTTGCATTTCGGAGAAAACTGAAGATTCAACAGCATTGCAAGAAATTGCTATGGAAGAAAAAGAAGACTCAAACACCCACAGGAATTCCAATTCACATCTGAAACATCTTTATTTAGCTGAGGAAGACTCAAGAAGCAACTGAGAAAAGTTACCCAGCCTTTGTCAGAAGAACAAGCCGACCAGCCTTTGTCTGAAGCCCAATGTAGTGTTCATCAGCCTCAACCAGAACAATGTAGCGAAACAGAAATTTCTGTGACTCTTCCAAAAAAGAGTAAAAAAGAAAACATCAAATCAAAAAGCACTAGAAAAATATGAACAGATAAAAATTAAACATTCTGCCAAGAAACAAACAAGTCTCACCAAGTTGCTGTGGTCTCCCCAAACTGTTGAGGCTGGTCTTGAACTTGTAAACCACCTGCCTCAGCCTCCTGAGTCACTGGGATTACAGGTGTGTGCCGCTGCACCCAGCTATCATAAAATGTTTTAAAAGGATTGAGCATACATTGGTTTCACATAATTATGCGAAAGTACTTTGTTAATTATGAGTAAATGAGTATGAGAGAAGAAAAAAAGAGAGAAGCTCAAATACTCTACAAAAAGAAGAAAATGGAAGTGTTCAAATATTGAGCAAAAAGACTAGTTAGAAAGGGCCAACTAGGCACATGCCTGTAATCCCAGCACTTGGGAGGCTGAGGCAGGAGGATCACGAGTTCAAAGCCAGCCTCAGCAACTTAGTAAGGCCCTAAGCAACTCAGTGAGACCCTGTCTCTAAATAAAAACACAAAATAGGGTTGGGGATGTGGCTCAGTGGTGGAGTGCCCCTGGGTTCAATCCCCAGTACCAAAAAAATAAAAAAGAAAAAAAGAAAGGGCCAACCAAATTTGAATTTACAAGTGGAGTTGCTTCAAAAAATACAAGAAAAAAGTTAAGTCAGACATTTTTTCCTTAAGGAAAAATGATTAAGGGTTGAATATCTGCTAAATTCTGCAAATGTTTTTGTTCTTGTGAAAGAAAATTTTCTATATGTGCTATAGATTTTGTGGCTTATTTATTTTCCTCTGGAGGAAGGATGACCTGAAGAACTGAAAGAACCTTTTATTTGAGAAACATACTCAAGCATGTACTGCTTTTGTATCATGAAATTTGTGTGAAATAAAATGTTTTAAAAATAAAAAATAAAAAAGGATATTTATTTATTTATTTATTTATTTTTTGAACCAGGGATTGAACTCAGGGACACTCGGCCACTGAGCCACATCCCCAGCCCTATTTTGTAATTTATTTAGAGACAGGGTCTCACTGAGTTGCTTAGGGCCTCGCTAAGTTGCTGAGGCTGGCTTTGAACTCGTGATCCTCCCGGCTGAGCCTCCCGAGTCGCTTGGATTACAGGCGTAGAAAAGGATCTTTATTAGTGCAGAGATAGAATCATTTATCAAGTCAACAGCTGCATATAAGGGGCTATGTTGATTTGCTTCAGTACAGATAGTACATAAAGACCTGGGTACAGTGGCGGATGCCTATAATCCCAGCTACTCAGGAGGCTGAGACTGGAGGATCACAAGTTCAAGGTCAGCCTGGGCAATATAGTTACAACCTGTCTCAAAAAACTGAAAAGGGCTGAGTGTGTAGTTTAGTGGTAGATTGCTTGCCTAGTATGTGTGAGATTCTAGTTCACTCACCAGTACAGAAAAAAAAAGTTCATTAGGAATAGCAACTGCATTACAGTCCCAATCTGATAATGTTTATAATAATCTCAGAGATCCATTCATCATCTGTATAGGTTACGAAGCAGATTAAATAGAGATGTTGTATTTATCACTAACACTATATCGTTCAAGTCGTTCATGATGGTACACATCTCGGTGATTCCTTCTGTAACACGTATTTAATTTTCTATCCTGAGGGAAAGAAAGTTTGAAGGGCTTCTACTTGGTCTTTCTTATCGTAATAAACTTTACTTCCAGGGTCCCAGTGTCAGCATGGGTGTTCTGCCATTTGAATATATCTATTCCAATTAAACATTCAGCAAAAGTAGAAAAATAACTACAAGTTTGGTTCATAGACCATTTGGCCCACTGTGATTCAAACTTGGTCCAAACTTCATTTGTCCACTTTCGCTGATGTGCCACAGTAGCAATTTGAGTCTCCTGAAGACAGTGTCATTTCAGAGCCAATGCCTTGTAATCCACAAAAGGCCCAGGTATGTCCACTTTTCCAGGTCACAGTAACTTCATTCAATGATCACAGGTCCCTGTGGGGAATCATAGGAATGGACTTGTAGTGCACACTTATATTAGGGTTACAGGGTCCTTCTTCAAGGGCACCTGCTTACACTTTGGTCAGTGAACTCTAGGTATCTGAATGACTTAAATGTGGATCTGAGAAAAAGCCAGGGATTCTGCCTTTTGGTGACAGGGCAAGATTCTGGCTTTCCTGTTGGGTAGATCAAGTAACATTTTAGAAGCTGTCTAGCTCTCTCCTTTGTAGAGATGCTGAGATCAATTAGCCACTGCCAACGATCCCTGTGGATCACACAATTTTGAGGATGACTTCAACCGTTGTCTATTACAGTTAGAGTATCCACTCTGTCTTTGAAAGCTAGGCACTGCCTGTTGACCCCCACCACTCAGAAATCTTGTTATATCAACTTGCAACCAGGGAATCCATCTATCTCTCTGTCTTTGGTACTGGGGATTGAACCCAGGGGCACTTTACCACTCAGCCACATCCCCAGTCCTTTTTATTTTTTATTTTGAGACAGGTCTTGCTGAATCTGAGGCTTGTCTGGAACTGGTGATCCTCCCGCTTCCGCCTCCCAAGTTGCTGGGATTACAGATGTGAGCCACTGTGTCCAACTAGGAAGCTCATCTCAATGGTGGCATTTCCTTCGTGATATCTGGTCAGTGGGGGACAGTAGCCACAGAGAATTTCAAGGATGTTCCCTTGAAAAGCAGTCCCCTCACTAATGTATTTCTCTTTTTTTCAGAGCTTGGTATTGAACCCAGGGGTACTCTACCACTGAACTACATCCTCAGCCCTTTTTATTTTTTAATTTTTTTTTAAGACAGGGTCTCACTAATTTACCCAGGCTGGACTTGAATTTATAATCTCCTACCTCATCCTCCCAACTCACTGAGATTACAGGCCTGAGCTACTGTACCCAGCTAAATCTGGAACCCCTAGGAAGTGTGCCCATTTCAACCAATTCACCTCCATATAATATTATAATACTTTCTCCTACGTCTAACATCATGAGAATTCATTCCCATACAGATTCTTGAGAGTGACCTGAGAATTGGAGTCTT
>JAJEJO010048696.1:220459-238521 GCA_020662805.1 Glaucomys volans | reverse complement strand
GCAGCTGGCACCAGATGGACAGAGGGTCCTGTCCCCTGGACTGAGCCCACTGGCTGCAAATGTACTCGCCAGCTCCAGGCCGCATGCTGATGAGCAGCGCATCTCACATGACAGGAATTATGCAGTCGGTTCCAGAAGGTGGGAGAGGAGCCGTCAGCCTCCTGGCCGTTGGTTTGCTGAGTCCGACACACTGAAGTAGGAGGAAGATAAGAGCAGCAGAAACAGGGATTCCAGCTAATTTCGTATTTTGCTTTTCTCAGATTTATTAAATAAATACCAGGTGAGGTATTTCAAGTCATGAGAGAACCCTGACAGGGACCTTTGTAGGCCACCCACACTGGGTCTCAGCATTTAAAAATGCACAAACCACTCATAGTGCTTTTCTGAGTGGCCCCCTTGTTATCTGGGCAGCACCCTGGCCTCCCCCGCACCTCCTCTGCACCCACAGTGAAGTCAACACGAGGCGGCCACAGAACCAGGCTCTCTGAGCCTAGCTGGGCTTCTCCTCCAGGGGCCACGCTGCCTCTGTAAAATGTTCAGCATTTTATTTTCATGGCAGAGAAAGCAAAGCAAAGCCACATGAACCACACACACACACACACACACACACACCACACACACACACACCACACACACACATACACAGACACACACACCCACACACACACACACAGACACACACACAAACACACACACACACAGACACACACAGAAACACAGACACACACATACAAACACAGACACACACACAGACAAACAGACACGCGCAGAAACACAGACACACACATACACACAGATACACACACAGACACACACACACACACACAGACACACACACACAGAGACACAGACACACACAGAAACACACACAGACACACACACACATACACACGCACATGCACACACACACACACACACACATACACACACAGACACCCCACAGCTGTTTCTCTGCCCCTTGTTGGTTCTTTCTACTCCTCCAGGGCTTCGCATATCTGCACATTTCCACCGGGCTCCTTGCCTTCCATGTGGGAGCCTCCATTGCAGATAAACACAGACACCATCAGAGTCAGCCCAGGACCCCGCCTGGGGTGGACATCCGGAGTCTGTCTTGCTGTAGTTTCTATTTTCTCTTCCCACCACCACACACCCTCTCACACTGGCACAGGTCTTCTCCTGAGGTTCCCTTTTCTGCTTTCTCGTTCCCTGCTCCTCTGCCCATCTGGGTCACCTGGGACTGACTTCAGCACAGGGGACAGGAAGTCACCTGATCAGGCCTGACCCACCAATGCACCGCCTCCTGGGGACTATTGCAGGGCAGGTGTGTCAGTCAGTGAACTGCCCCACACCCCAGGCTTTGCTGCAGCCATTGGGAGGAAGTTGCTCAACTTGTTTCCATTTTCTCAATGGACATGTGAACAGTTTGGGACTGCAGGTTCCACCTTGTCTGACTCGGGAGGTGTCCACCTGAAGGTTTCAGAATAAAATAGACAGAGAAGAACGTCCCAGCACCCCAAAACCATCTGGAGAACCTGGTCCCCCCGACACTTCTTGACAATGAAGTGTCACACCCCTTTCTCCTTCTGTCCTTCTGCATCCGTGTTCATTGATGTGCCCTTGCCTCTGGGGGGTCTGGGTCCTTCCACACTCATGCTCCACACACAGACCCTGCCACCTTCACACCCACCATCAGGTCCTGCTCACTCCTGCTTCTGTGCTTTGCAAATAGCCGCCTGCTCTCAGTCCCAGCACCAGTGGTCACCAGTGCCCTTGCCATTCTGACACTCATGCAGATGGACAGTGACCCCAAGCCTTCCACCTCTCCACTGGACAGTGACAGCCAGGGCTGTGGGGACTGTGTCCCAGTTCCCTTTGTGTGTGTAGCAACCCGCACAGGGTGGACCCCAGGTGAACTGGACACAAACAGACATGTAGAACAAACAGGGGGACACCATGCACTCCTCTTTTACAAACTTTTTTATTTTGAGATAGAGTGTCTCTAAGCTGCCTGGCCTGGCCTCCACTGTGTGGCCCTCTTGCCTCAGCCCCCTGAGTGTCTAGGAGTTCAGGTGTGGACCACCTCACCCAGGTGAGGTACCAACATTCTAAAAATGAAATGAGCCTAATGAATGGGTGAATGTCCTTGTTGAACAGAAGCAGCATCTGGACTTAAGGCCACAGGACACACTGTTACCCTATACGCCAGGCCACGGTGGGTTGATCCGCAGACCTCTGGAATGGAGCCTGGGATGGTTTGGATGGGTTTTAGGGGGTCGGGTGAAGGTTTCCCTAAGGAAGCTCAGCCTGCAGGCAATGCTGAGAGGTGTCATCAAGAGGTGGGGCCCAGGGGAGGGTGATTAGGTCACTGGGGTTGCCACTCTGGAGGGGACTGAAGGAGCCCTTGGGTGACCCTGGATGGTCCCCCTGAGAGCAGTGGTTATGAGGGGTGAAGCTGCTGCCTGAACACCGAGGTTCCCTCCTCAGGTGCCTTCTCCTGTTCGCACGTGCGTCCACCTTATTGTGACGGAGTTCTCAGTAGAGGCCCACAACCCAACATCCAAGTGGCAAGCCAATAAACTTTCCTTCTGTACAAAGCACCCAGCCTCAGGAATTTTGTCATAGCTACACAAATGGATTAAGACATAGCCCGAGTCTGTAACTTCTCATCACCACCAGTGGCGAATGAGAATAAATAATCATCATATCAGCTCTTCGCAGTTCACCATTATCCCATCATCCAGCTTGGCCTGCGCTTTCTGGAGGGCCTCTGGGACCAATTAATGGCGAACATTTATATGAACAGCTGCTACGGAGCACAGCCCAGCTGTTGCCTGCATGCTTCCATTTCTGCCCAGGGCCCAGGGAAGAGACCAAATTCAGCATCAAATGAAATGGGTTTTCCTCCCACTTTCTGATAGAAAGAGCCACACACAGCATTCCTCCACATGGGAGATGGAGATCATCTTTGCTGTTTGATTTTAGCTAGAAGCCTACAAGGCGGGATTCCTGCTTGTGACTGTGTTCTGTGCAAGATCCAGTTCTGCATGGACACTCAGGTGAGGGGTCTCCCCCCTGAAATGCAGGTGCTGTAGACTGTGAGCTCTCACCCTGCAGACAGGGGGGGATCACAGCAGGAAGCCCGGGGCAACCACCCCGCTCCTTTAGAGAGTGCTGGGGAGAACTCTCCCTTTACTATTAACCAAGGCAGAACTTCAGCAGGAGTTAATAACAGCATCTTCCAAAGAAGTGAGCTGGGATACTTTGGACCCTCCTGATTCCTTCCCACCCCCTCTAAACACGCCCCCCAGGGACTTGTTGCCCCAACACCTCTCTCCTATTCTCAAGGGGCACTATAGGAAGCAGAGAAACTGATTTGGAAAAATAAATTCAAGGATTATTAGCAGATCCAGAAAAATCAGAAGCAGATTTCTATTTTATTGGGAATTTTTAGGAAAAGTAAGAGAGATTCTGTTGGAAGTTTTAGGGAGAGTCACAAAGTGGTGATGAGAAGTAGTTTAACAGCGTTGCGTTTCCTGGCAAGGTCAGTGTACACAGCCATCTCCAGTTCTTGATTCCAATAGCTGCCCTCCTGCTACTCCTTGACCTTCACAGGAGGCAACAGCTAATGTGCCCTCCACACAGCAAGATCTCTGCAATAACACTGGTGCTTTATTCTTCTTGATGTTTGTTTTTCTCTTTTTGGTATCAGGATTGAACCCAGGGGCACTTTACCACTGAACCACATCCCCAGCCCTTTTTTATATTTTATTAGAGACAGGGTCTGGCTAAGTTTGCTTAGGGACTCACTGAGTTGCTGAGGCTGGCTTTGAACTTGTGATCCTCCTGCCTCAGCCTCCCCAGCTCTGGGATTACAGGCAGGCACTAACATACCCTGCCTCACCAATGCTTTTCGAAACATCCCTGCTTGTGCACCCTTGGCTGAGTTGGAGAGTGGTTTAGGGAGAGAGCCAAGCACAAGTGAGGTCAACCTGGAGCAATCCCTGTGGGTGACCCATGGAGGGCAGATAACCTCCATCTAAGCCCAGACCCATCACCCATAGAGGCACATGTCAGCCGATGAAGTTTGGTCTGTTTATTGATTTATTTTGGTACCAGGGATTGAACCCAAGGCACTAAACCACTGAAATATACCCCCAGACCTTTTTTTTTTTTTTTTTTTTTTTGAGAGAGAGTCTTGGTAATTTGCTCAAAACCTCACTAAATTGCTGAGGTTGGCCTCAAACTTCAGATCCTCTTGCCCCATCCTCCTAAATCACTGGGATTACTGGTGTGCACCACTATGCCCTGCTTGATGGATGTATTTACCCAGGGCAGCGGCAGCCACCTGGAATCCCAGGACTGAGGCAGAAGGATGACAGTTTCAAGGCCAGCCTCAGCAACTCATCAAGGCCCTGTGGAGATAAAATAGAAATGGCTGAGGATATAGCTCAGTGGTAGAGTGTTGTCTGGTCTGTGTTAGGCCGGGCTTCCATCCTCAGCTCCACACACACAAAGTTGAAACTTCGACTTAAAATAGTGAAACTCCTAAATCAATTACAGTGAACTCTGGCTGGGTGTTGGTCTTAAGTTGTCTTCTGCATTGAATTGTGGAGGTGTGCAGTTGTCTATATTCTATATAGAAGGATGTGCGTTCCTCAGAGCCAAGGTGGATAACTGTGCTAGGGCTTATAAGGTTCAGGAGGCTGTGAACATGCCCTGGAACCAGAAGAGGGAGAGGCCCAGTGTGCACTCAGCCTTCCTAGGGTGACTCGGGCTGCACCAGAATCTCTCTGGAGAAGCCTGGGCTCTGCACACGTTCACCAAGCACCTTCCTCTGTCCATTCCACTGAAATGCTCCAGGGCACAAGGTCAGTACTAAATGGACAGTGAAAGAGCTTACTTCCAGCTCCTCAAGGTTAAGTGCCCTCAGGAAGTCAAACATCTGATGTACTTGATCAGAGAGTACATGGTTTGTGGCTGCCCTGCACTAACCACAGCTTGGAGAGTCAAGTGCAAACCAGTCCTTCCAGAGAAGTGCCAGGCGCCTGTCATGACAGTTCAATAATCTCAGAAATTAAGTCAAAGAAAAAAGTGTCTTTGCCTTAATGCTACCTTCCCAATTAAGAGGCAGTGCAAGGCTGCTACCTGGATGGATCTGGGCCACAGAGAGCATCTTGGCTCAATCCATGTTTAATGTCTTTGTCAAGAATCCACACTCACCAGCTGACCACAAGCCTCACCCTCTCCTAGCACACCCACAAACCCCTACCACCCATCTTGAACATGAAGGTGGAATGCCTGGAAGTTTGTAAGTATTACATTTTTTCTGTCTCTCTATATGTACAGAGATGCTTATATTTGATTATTAGATTTATTTTTTAAATCTGAGGTTTGAATGTGGACATTCTTCAAGAAAGAACAGGCAGTGGGAACCAACAGGCTGTGCCTACAGCCCCAGCAAGGAGGACTGCAAATTCAAGGCCAGTCTCTGAAACTCAGGGAGACCCTGTGTCAATAATATAAATAAATAAAAAATAAATAAATAAATAAATAAATAACTGACTGGAATGCAGCTCAGTGGTGAGTCACCCCTGGGTTCTGTCCCCAGTACCAAACAATCAAACAAAAAAAGGCCACGAGGGACTTTGATCCTGCTGACATGGCTACTTGGGTGTGCTGGGGAGGCCCCTTCTTGGAGGGTTCAGAGAGGATGCTGTGCTGTGAGCAGGACCTGGCTGCCAGGAAGTCCTGACTCCAAGGCTGACACCCCTTGGGAATGGGAGGGCCTGTTAGAAGTCAAGGCCGCCATCATTAAGGTCAGAAGTGGCAGGAGTAGCTAAGAGCTGCTCCTGTGAGTCGTCTGGAAGGAAGCAGGGGAATGCACGTGGAGCAATGCCCGAGTGCTGCAGGACCCTGCTGCGGGGAGGTTCAGCCGGGCACCAGGCCCCAGAGGGGACACATCCTGCGGAGGACCAGAGCTGATGGAGAGCGCGGCACGGAGAGCAACTCCCGCCCACACTTGCCTTCTGCAGTGTGAATCCCAATGCGCCTGAGGTCCAGTCCCAGCGTCAGAGCAGGTTCTTCAGCGTCAGGAGGAAATCAGGGTTCCTTCGGTCCATGTGCTGAGTCCCCACTCCGCTCCTGGTTCAGGGAGCCAATGGCTCACCGCAGTCTGGGGTAATCTGTTAAGAGCTGGCATATTTAATTTGGCAATTATTGTTAATATAAATGATTATTAATTGATGAGATTTTTTTCAACTTAGTGATGAGGTGGGGACTATTTTTCTTCTAATGCAGATAATTATCCATGAAGGGAATAATTATAGATCTCATGAGTAAAAATTAAAATAAATAATTTCATATGCCTGGAGAAGTGTGATATGTTCTCCTCATTAGTTTTCATAATTAAGAACCCTAACCTAAAACTCTTAGATAACATAATGATAAATAATGTAGTATTTTATTTCAGTTCTGTATTATGGTCAGTTAGGAAGAAAATGAAGACAGAAGACAGTCACTCAGAGACCAGGACACCGTCTAGAGAGCAGCCAGGGTTCTGGAGGCTTCCGCCAACCCATCTGGGACATCACTTGCAGTCCTCAAGGAGTCATTCCTGCTGTGTAAGAAGAAATCCAGACTCAGGGGTCCTTTGGTGGAATCCATCCCTAGGTACAAATGGAGTCAGGGTGGAGAGAGATTTAGGACCCTCTTTGGGTGATTGACACCAACAGAATGAAAATGAGCAAGGGGGTCAGACACTTGAACAGCACAGCCCAAGGGTCTTAGACAGCCTTGCCCAGCAGCCCACTCAGCAGCAGAGAATACAGAATGGTCTCAGGCCCTGGAGCAGCTGCCATGGTGGGCCACATCCGGGTCCTGAGGAAGGACCAAGAAGTGAGGACGGATTCAGATAACACATGATATCCCCTGACCAAATCAGAGTCCAAGTAGAAATCCATAACCCAAGCACCTAGAGCCCTCGCTAGATGTTTGGAAGTTGACTGACACAATCCCCAAGAAGACTCAAAGCATGAGTTGGGAAGTGTTTCCTGTTTAACAAAGAGGAAATGCATATATTTTTGATAATTGCCATTCTGATTGGAGTGAGATGAAATCTTTGGGTGGTTTTGATTCGCATTTCTCTAACTGCTAGAGAATTTGAACAGTTTTTCATATATTTGATCATGGATTGTGTATCTTCTGTGAAATGTTTACACAGTTCCTTAGCCCATTTATTGATTGGGTTCTTTGTATTTTTGTTGTTAATTTTTTGAGTTCTTTATAAATTCTGGAGATTAGTGTTCTATCTGAACTGTGTGTGGTAAAGATTTTCTCCCACTTTGTAGGCTCTCTTCACATTATTGACTGTTTCCTTTGCTGAGAGAAAGCTCTTTAGTTTGAATCCATCCCATTTATTAATTCTTTTTTTTATTTCTTCTGTTCTGGGAGCCTTGTTAAGGATGTCTGGTAGGTGTTGTCAAGGATGTGGGGAAAAGGGCACACTCACACGTTGCTGGTGGGATTGCAAATTGGTGCAGTCACTCTGGAAAGCAGTATGGAGATTCCTTAGAAAACTTGGAATGGAAATACCATTTGACCCAGTTATCCCACTCTGTGGCCTATACCCAAAGGACTTAAAATCAGCATACTTCAGTGATGCAGCCACATCAATGTTTACAGCTGCTCAATTCAGAATAGCCAAACTATAGAACCAACCTAGGTGCCCTTCAACTGATAAATGGATAAAGAAACTGTAGTATATATATACAATGGAATGTTACTGTACCATAAAAAATATAAAATTATGGAATTTGCAGACAAATGGATGAAGTTGGAGAAAATCACGCTAAGTGAGATAAGCCAATCCCCCCAAACCAAAGACTAAATGTTTTCTCTGATAAGTGGATGCTGATACATAAATGGGGGGCAAGGGAAGAATGGAGGAACTTTGGATTGTGTAGAGGGAAATGAGGGGAGGGGAGGGGGCAGGGGAAGGAAAGATGGTGGAATGAGACAGACATCATTACACTGTGTGCATGTATGATTACACAACAGTGAGACTCTACATCATGTACAACCAGAGAAATGACACGTTGTGCTCCACTTGTCTACAATGGATCAAAATGCACTCTGCTGTCATGTCTAACTAAACAGAACAGGCAATAAAAAAGGTGAAATGCGACATATAGAAACTTGGGTGAGCTGCTCAGCAGCCCCCATGTGAGGAAGGGGTATTGCCAGCAGCCTCCGCATCACTAATGCTCACGGAAACATGCATCCCACCCTCCTCAGTCACTGCAACCCAGGGGGAAGGAGAACAGCTGGCCAATGCTAGAGAGGGTGCGAGGACAGGGCACTCACTGACCTCTGCAGGAGTGTAAGTTAGTACTGTCACCTGGGGCCCATATGGAAGGCCCACACAAAGTTAGGGGGAGATGCCATAGAACACCACGATACCACCACTGGGAATATGCCCAAAAGGAAGGACATCACCTCTGCTGCCCACAGGTCACTGCATCAGGGCTGTCTGCAGCCAGGGTGTGGCGTCCATCTTGGTGTCCATCACAAGGCCTTGGGTTAAGAGGACCTGGTACACATGAGCAGGTTGCGGGTACAGCCAGTGAAAGGGATGGGGTCATGTTGCTGTGACAACAGAATGGATCTGGAGGACATTGCAATACATGAAATAAGCCAGATGCAGAAAACCAAAGCCTGCGTGATCTCACTCACCATGTGGAACCTTGAAGAGCAGATCTCATAGAAATGGGCAGTGGTTCCCAGAGACGGGGATGGGGGGTGGGGGGGCGCGTGCTGGGGAATGGCAAAGTGACAGGAAGGAGGGGTGGGTGACTTCTGGGATTCCCTCTGGAATGTGAGCACACCTCCCAACCACATAGTGGATGCTTCCAAACAGGAAGGAGGGCAGGTTTCTAAGCTGTCCCCACAGAGAAATGATGAGTGTTTGAGGGACAGTTATGCCAATAACCTTGATGTGATTACTGCACAGTATATTCTTTGTATGAAAACACACCATCGTACCCCCAGTAATTTGTACAATTATCATGTGTCAATTTAAAAAATGACAAGAAGTATCTAGAAGCAAATGTCACAATGGCAAAGGAATGTCAGCTCTCCCTTGAGGCTGGGAGAGTGTCAGCAATGCCCACTCTGACCACTTTTGTGACAGGTATGTCATGTGCATACTTATTTTGTAATTGTACACATGTAGATATGGGTTAGGGTTAGGGTTGCTCAGATCAGACTGGTCTTGCTTGGTTCCCAGCTTGGGAACATGGCTGGTCCCTCAGCACTGGTCTGTGAACTGAGAGAAGAGGGGTGGCTGCTGGGTGCTGGCCACAGGCCAGAGGACTCTGGACACTTTCAAGCAGTCTGATTTCCTACTGTATAGAAGATGGTAAAGACACTGCTGTTTAGAAGTGGGGACCTTCAGGAATCCCAATTAAGAGTAAAAATCACCTTTCCTGTCCTTTGCCCTCAAGCAGAAAAACAACACAGGTGAGAATTAGCTACCTTCTCAACACTCGAGGGTCACCTTCCTGGTCATCTCTAACCTTAAAAAGGAAGAAAAAATTAGCTCTTTCTAACAAACCCCTCTACCATAAAGTCCCATCAATCCATCAGCAGCAACAGGGGTCTTGGGGGTATGAGTTAGTGGGAGGTGTTCTTGGTTTAGACTTATTTTGTTTTTAATGAGGTTTAATTTTGAGGTGTGGGCAGATAAGTTAATGTCAAGATTCCCTGAAAAAATCAAGTACCTGGAAGGTACTTTGGGGCAGAAAGGGGAAATTTTCTCTTATAATGAAACAAAAAAACACAGTTTCATTTCCAGTTCTGCAGATTTTTCCAGATTAGTTCTCATGGTTCAATACCAAATCATAGTTGGTGGTGACTATTTAAAGAGATCAGGTCGTTCATTGTGAGCTAGGCACACAGCCATGATTATAACTTTGACAATCAAGGCAAATACATCCTCAAAACCATATGCAAAACTCATGCTTCGCAGCATTACTAACCCTGCAAAAATCACATCCGTTTGTCACGGATGACTCAGACATGATGCGGACTTCACTTGGGTGGAATCAAGCCCCATGAGCTCATTTGGTGACATTAATAGCTGATCTCTGATGAGACACACCAGGAAATAATAATCAGACCCCTTCAGATGTTCCTCTTCCAGATGTGGAGACTCAGCAATGACTCACACGATGGAAACTTTTAAAGAAATAAAGAACTGTGATGTCACATGAGTCCCTGTCCCAGTGTGGATGGATGGAGAAGGACATGCACGGGCCACAGCCGTGAAGTGCGTCCCTTTTCCATTAGCCATGGCCCCAACACGCATAGGGTTAGATGCCCAGCAGGAGCAGGGCTGGGGGTAGACCTGCAGCCTCTTCACAGATTAGAGGCCCTGTTATTTTTTCTCTTCTTTTCTTTTCTTTTTTTTTCTTTTTGGTAGCAGGGACTGAACCCAGGGGTGCTCAACCACTGGGCCACATCCCCAGCCCTTTTTATTTTCTTTTTTATTTTGAGACAGGGGTTCACTAAGTTGCTTAGAGTCTTGGTAAGTTGCTGAGGCTGACTTTGAACTTGAGAACCTCCTGTCTCAGCCTCCGGATCAATTAGGATTACAGGCATGTGGCACCATGCAGAGCAAGGTCCCTATTCTTTTAATAGACCTTTTTATTTATTTTAAATTATTTTAGCCCATAAATACACACTTATTAAAAAAACAAAGTACAAAAGACAGTTTAGAAAAAGATAAGGAAAATCATTAAATTCCTACAATCCAGGGATAAAGATGAATACATATTGGTAATTTTTTCCCAACACAAATAAAACATGAGTGTGTGTGTGTGTGTGTGTGTGTGTCTGTGTGTGTTTTAAGTACAATTGTGTTTTGATTACCAGACAGAAGATATGTCCAAACAGCATTCCCAAAATAATATCAGAATCACACACCAGGCAGGGTGACCTGCTCTCCTGCTGAGCAGCCCACTCTGACCTCCTGTGCTGGGTGTGTTTTACAGAGCGACATGTGAGCTCTACCAAATCCGTGTGGCTGCAGCTTTACCCCTGGGACTCTGCACCCAGGCCACTCGGCCTCAGCTCCAGGAGCTGTGATTAGTCACAAGCAGCATCCACACCCAATCAAACATCCCCTGGGGTGAAATCAATAATCCATCAGCACAATGGATCTTCTGGGTGCCTGGGATCAGGTGATGTGCTGCTACTTGGAGGGGTCCCCGCTGAACCCCTTTTCCCCTGAAAGCTGCCCCCACAGGTGGCCTCCTGCTTCCCATGGGGCAGTGTGGACCTCTGTAGCAGCCCAGGCAGCAGACAGCAGCCCTGCACCCACACACTTACCACAGAGTTGGATTTTCCTCCGCAGACTCATTTCCCTGGGACTGGGCGAGCAGGTGTCTGCGATTTGCACAGTGATGTGTCCCTGCTGTGTCCCCACTTCCTTCCTCACTGGCAGCTTCTGAACAAAACTGCTGATGGGCAGGTGTTTCTGCTGCTGGGTTTTTTACTTCCTCCTGTGCACACGATCCTCTTCACCTCCATCCTGGGAAGTTTTAATCAGAACTCTAAGTGCCGTCTCCCAGACACCCAGTGACCAACATGATTAATCTATTTCCTTTATTTAAAGGGCTACTATCCCTTTAAGATCACTTGTGGAGAGTTATGAGCAGAGACAAGTCAGGACCTCAGGCTGTGGGGCTCCAGGATCCTCCCGCCAGGCCCAGAAGCTGTCATTACATTCAAAGTCCTTTTTCTTGGAAAACCAAGATGAAATTTTGAAATTTCTCAACAATGCAGGAAGAGAGCAGATAGGAGCTCATGCAAAAAGTCAAAGGGAACTCAGATCTAGGGAAACGGTGAAGGATCACAGAGGTGAGAGACGGCCTGCATCTCTGGACCCTTGTCCCCTGGTGCAGACACTCAGGGGCCTGGGCGGGGTCTGTGACACCATGGGGAACCGAGAACAGAATGTGTTGCTTTGCCCAGAGGAGCAGACACCTCCCGCCTGATGCAGATGGATGTGCCCGTGCAGCTTGAGGTCCATGCAGGGCACGAGCCAGAGCTCGCAGATCCCCAACCCCACATCACTCCTTCCCAGACTTTACCCAGGTGCCTGGCCACACCAGCACCTGCCAAGGCACCACTGACTCCAACATAGGTGAGTCCCCAGGGTGTCCCTGAGACCTGTGGGGAGCCACACTGTTCTTCTGCTGTTAAAGAGCAAGGTCTTCATCTTCTGATATTCACCCTGCCCTACCAAAGGTGTCCACCTGACCTCAGGAGAGTCCCCCTTCCTGACGTTCTCAGTACCTATGCTCCAGGACACTGGAGCAGATGACCTCTCAGCCTTTCCACCTGGAGAAACCTACTGACCTTCTTAATGAAGCCACCTTTATATAGTAGCAGTTGACAAGCATGGCCCTGTTGTTGTTTCGGGCTGGATAATTTTCTGTCTGCTGCAGGAGACTTCATACCCTTGACTGCACAGTGGGTGACCATCCTATGCATGGTGGGTACAGCATCCCTGACCTTTGCCCCTGGATGTCACCATGATTCTTTCAAGTCCTGACAACCAAAACTGTTCCCAGACCTGTCCAAATGTCCCCACTGGCCTGCATGTTCACTTGCTGGCTCCATTTCATCTCCATTGTCACCAGGCAAGAAGATTGGGTGTCCACATTCAGCAGGGCACAAGGGTCATGCAGGTATTTCCTGGCAGGCCTCCTGGGGAGCCATGTGCTGTGGGCTCTAAAGGCAGCTGTGGGTCCTCAAGGCCCTGGACATCATGTGGCTCCATCCCCAGGACTCTGAGCTCTGGGTTGGTTCCTCAACCTAGTCCTTCTTACTGGGGAGGCCAGGGGACTATGGGGACACTACTCCCCACTGTGACCTGGGACCCAGCACTTTTCCACTCCTCCTGCCTCCAATACTCCAGGTCCCTGGGGCATTAGGAACTGATTCAGAGCTCCCAGAACAGTACCAAGAGGGCAGAAGTCTTCCTTTCTGGGCTCTGTGGGCTTTGCCCTGCTCCCTGCCTGGCACCGGCTGTGGATGGAGTGAGCAGCCTTCAGCTGTGAGGGGCTCCAGGACAGTGTTCCAGTCATAGCCTCAAGGTGTGGGATCCTCCTGAGAACCCCACGGCATCCGGTTCCTCCAGGCTGCCTCCTCTGCGTGTCCACAGCTTGTCTTGGAGGTCCTCCTGGTTTTATCCTGCCACTTGCCCATCTGGAGTCATCCCTGAGTCCTGACAGTTCCTGATCTCACATGCACTGCAGGAGCAGGTTTGATAACTTCATCCACTAGAGTGCCCTCCTCCCTAGCTGAATGTCACCACTCTGCTCCTGTCTCTCCTTGTGCTGGATTCCTGCTGAGGCCTCCGACTTCACCCCAGCTCTACCCTTGTGTGGACGAACCACCAAGCACTCCCAGAGATCTTTGTGAAATGTGAACGGCTCTACTTCACCTCCTGCCTGAAGACCCACCAGAGATGATTTCAACACCCACACCACCGTCAGCTCCCCTCCACCTCTCCAATCCGCAGTGCATCTGCCTCTCTTCCTGTGCCAGGAGAAGTGGGTCTGCCTACCATTGTAAAGCATGCCTGACTCCCCCCTATGCCCCCACATGTGCAGGTGGGATCTCAGGTCGGGATGGGACCTCTGCTCAGCCCAGTACCCACAGTGAGGAGACCTCCACTGTTCACTAAAACCCCTGGTTGGATATGTGGCAAAACCGTGACGCACTCTTTCTTATTATTGTTTATTTTGATGCCACTAGATGGAAATGCAGTTCTCTCCCAGAGCATAGCCTGGTCCACACTTCCTGGGACAAGCACAGCCCTCGATGGGATATGGTTCCAGATGTAGTTGTCATGGGAATGAACAGAGCAGCCCCTTTCCCTCAGGAGGGTAACGTCTGGTGAGGATGACTTTCAGTCATCAGCCACGGAGCCACGGGCTGGCCTGCTGTGGCATGCTGAGCTTCTCGATATGTTTCTCTAAACACACATCTGTTTTTCTTCCTCAGAATTTGGAGAGTTATTGAATACCTACCTCTCCTCCAGGGCATCATGAAACGCTTTCATCCTTTTGTGTCTGTTTATTGCTTGATCACCATCGTCAATCACAAAGATGATCCCTGAGAATCACCCGACCCTGTCCATCAAACAGGTCTGTGGCTGTCACGATCCCAGTGACGTGGCTCCCATTCACAGAGGTGAATCAACAACACATCAGCCAGAATCTGAGCCAGCCCAAAGGGCCTCCCTTGGAGTGTTTACAACTTGCATCTACAGTTGTTCTGACACGGGAAGATCTTTGCTCTCGACAGAGTGTGGCTTCTCTTACTTCTGCAAGTGCCTGAAGGCAGTAGAACATCAGAAATTCATGAGCATAGTAGGAAGCAGGGAGGTTACTAATGTATGTGTGCACATGTGTGTTCCTCTCTCAGACCATCCTGGTCCTCTATTGACTTGGCCAGGGCTGATCTGTCGCACCGAGTCCTAGCCCAGCATTACCCAGCCCATGTCCACTGGATGGCAGGACCCTGAGATGCCAACAGTGGGTTTGTGTGGGAATTAAATGAAATTAGTGATTTGTTTTCAGTATTGTGAAAATATAAATATCATTGCATTTGAGGATATGCTGTGTTAAAGGAGCTGCTTTCCCACTGCTCAGCTCTCATCTCTATGTGGGAGATCGTCCATCTTCCATACCAAGCAGCAGAGAGCAGAGCAGGCAGTCTGCTCAGAACTGTCTTGGAACAGGAGTGCCCACCAGGGGAGGCTCCAGGGCAGTCTGAGCCACTTGTCCTGGCATCCTGGGGCAAAGTGACTTGGGGACTGAGAGCACATTTTGATGTTGAGGAGTGGTTGACTGGCATGACCTCTCAGGGCCACTGGAAGGACAGGTGAGACCCTTCATTTTATGCATTTCCACTTAACTGTACAGTGTGAGGCTGGTGCCACACAGCTGAGAGCACTCAGGCTGCAGCTGATGTTCCCCAATTCTAATTCTACATCAATACTACCAAAGTCATTGCACAGCTCTTCCTACATGAAAGCCGTGTTCCTCCATAACTGGCAGGAAGGTTAAGCTCATTAATCCAAAGTTAGGATGAAATTACACAAATCAGATTGTTTTTCATTTAAGCCATATGCAACCTATTGAAAATATTAATCTATTATAAAAATTAAATTATGTTAAACTATAAAGTAAATTAGATGAAGAAAAGTAGCTTCCATCATTCTAAATTTTAAATATAGTCTCCCGATTGCCAGAGAAGTAATTCCTATTAGTAATTTATTTCTACATTTAAATTATGCTAAAATCATCTTCAAAATTAGCTCATTAAAAATTCAATGACAGAGATTCCAAGATGGCGGGTTAGAGGAAGCCTGCATTCCTACTTGCTCCATGGATTCCTACTTGCTCGGGATTCAAACAGCAGGAATATGACTCTCAACGAGATTTTAAATTCAAAGCACATATAAGGGGTCCCCAGTCGCCGCTCCAGAACCAACTATGCTGGGCTGGGCTCGGCCCTGCCGCAGACAGCTACCATCCGGGAGCGCCGGGCCCGGCAGCTGCCTCGGAGCCACCAACCTGGGTCTGCGCCAGCCAACAAGTGAGTGTGGGTCCCCAGCAGCGCTTTGGAGTCACTGGCTGCAGCTCCGGCACCAGCCAGTGGCCTTCCAGGCAGAGACAGAGCATCTCAGGTTACCTGGGACATCCAGCGGCGTCCGGGGTGTCCAGCCGGGAAACTCGGGGATCGCGGACTCTGGCGGGGAGTTGGAACTAATCCATGCCATTTTGGCGGCTTAACTGGCAGAGAAGGTCCGTTTCCAGCTTCCTGGGGCCTCCAGCTGCACCTGGAGACGTCTGCCCGGAGCCCCTGGGATCACTGACTCTGGCGGGGAAATGGAACTGCTCTGAGTTTGGCGGCTTCCCTGGCAGAGGGGGTCCATTTCCAGCTTCCTGGGGCCACCAGCTGCGGGGATCGCGGACTCTGGTGGGGAGTTGGAACTAACCCACACCATTTTGGCAGCTTAACTGGTGGAGAAGTTCCATTTCCAGCTTCCTGGGGCCTCCAGCTGCTCCTGGAGATGTCTGCCCAGAACCCCTGGGATCGCTGACTCTGGCGGGGAGTTGGAACTGCTCTGAGTATGGCAGCTTCCCTGGCAGAGGGGGTCCATTTCCAGCTTCCTGGGGCCGCCAGCGGTGCCTGGAGTGGTCTAGCGGGGAGCTTAGGGCCTTTGGCGCCAGCTTACAGTGTCCCCAGGAGAGAGCAACCACCTGCCACGGCCTGAACCCCCAGCTAGGAGTTCAGGTCAGCCTGGACTCTCAAGCCCAGTGTCTCCATCACTGAGCACAGTTCTGTGACACCACCCCAACTTGATCTAGTGCCCAGGCCCACACCCAGGCCCGGAGTCTACCACCTTGCTGTATCTAATTGTCTATTAACACTAGGCTGCCTCTGCCCAGAAGCATTGATCATTCCGAACCTGGAGGTAGTGGGACAGCACCTTTCTTGGGTCACCGCTTGATCAAGCACCCCTCAAGCAACAGAGGGGAAGATACATGAGCACCATGAGAAAACACGGGAAAAAAGTGTCCCAATTAAACCTAGATAATATATCAAGGGAACCCAAAGACAGCATGGTAGAAGGAATGACAGAAAGGGAGTTCAGAATGTTTATCATTAAAGTGATCCGAGAAGAGAATGATGTGATGAGAGAGCAGATTCAGGCTATGAATAATCAGGTAATAGAGTAATTGCACGAAGCAAAAAATTACTTCAGTAAAGAGATAGAAATTCTGAGAAAAAAAACAAACAGAAATTATTGAAGGAAATAAGGAAATGAAGGAAACAATCAACCAACTTAAAAACTCAATAGAAAGCATAATTAACAGAATAGATCACTTGGAAGACAAAACCTCAGACAATGAAGACAAAATATTTAATCTGGAAAACAAAGTCGAACAAACAGAGAAGATGGTTAGGAATCATGAATGAACCCTCCAAGAAATATGGGACACCATGAAAAGACCAAATTTAAGAGTAATCGGGATTGAGGAAGGCACAGAGATACAAACCAAGGGTATGAATAATCTATTCAAGGAAATATTATCAGAAAATTTCCCTATTATGATGAATGAGATGGAAAATCAATTACAAGAAGCTTACAGGCCACCAAATGCACAGAATTACAACAGATCCACACCAAGGCACATTATAATGAAAATGCCTAACATACAAAACAAAGATAGAATTTTAAAGGCGGTGAGAGAAAAGAATCAGATTACCTACAGGGGGAAACCGATACGAATATCAGCAGATTTCTCAGCCCAGACCCTAAAAGCAAGAAGGGCCTGGAACAACATATTTCAAGCTCTAAAAGAAAATGGATGCCAACCAAGAATCTTATACCCAGCAAAACTTACCTTCAGATTTGATGATGAAATGAAATCCTTCCATGATAAACAAAAGCTTAAAGAATTCACAAAGAGAAAGCCTGCCCTACAGAACATTCTCAACAAAATATTCGAAGAGGAAGAAACGAAAAATAACAATCTCAGTCATCATGGGGAGGAACTACCCTAAAGAAAGAGTCAATCAAAGGAGAAACAAAGTTAAGCTAAAAACCCTAAAAATGTTAAAATGACAGGAAATACAAGTAATATCTCAATAATAACCCTGAATGTAAATGGCCTAAACTCAAAATCAAAAGACATAGACTGGCAGACTGGATTAAAAAGAAAGACCCAACATTATGCTGCCTTCAAGAGACTCATCTCATAGAAAAACATGCCCAGAGACTAAAGGTGAAAGGTTGGGAAAAAGCATACCATGCACACGGACTGAGTAAAAAAGCTGGGGTTTCCATTCTCATTTCAGACAAAGCAGACTACAAACCAAAGATAATCAGAAGGGATAAAGAAGGACATTTCATATTGCTTAAAGGTAGCATAAATCAACAGGACATAACAATCATAAATATTTATGCACCAAACAATGGC
>JAJEJO010048696.1:189333-215459 GCA_020662805.1 Glaucomys volans | reverse complement strand
TCGTTATAAGAGAAATGCAAATCAAAACCACCTTAAGATTTCATCTTACCCCAATTAGAATGTCTTTTATCAAGAACACAGGCAACAACAGGTGTTGGCGAGGATGTGGGGAAAAGGGTACACTCATACATTGCTGGTGGGAATGCAAGTTGGTGCAGCCACTCTGGAAAGCAGTGTGGAGATTCCTTAGAAAACTTGGAATGGATCCACCATTTGACCCTGCTATCCCACTCCTTGGCTTATACCCAAAGGACTTAAAATCAGATTGCCTCAGTGATGCAGCCACATCAATGTTCATAGCTGCTCAATTCACAATAGCTAGATTATGGAATCATCCTAGATGCCCTTCAGTAGATGAATGGATAAAGAAACTATGGTATATATACACAATGGAATATTACTCAGTCATAAAGAAGAATAAAATTATGACATTTGTAGGTAAATGGATGATGTTGGAAACTGTTATGCTAAGTGAGATCAGCCAATCCCAAAAATCCAAAAGCTGAATGGTCTCTCTGATAAATGAATGATGATGCATAATGTGGGGGGTAAAGATGGCAAGAATGGAGGAAAGATATCTAGCATAGAGCGAAGGGAGGGGTGGGGGTGGGTGGGGGGTAAAATTAATAACAGAATGTGTGACAGATACCATTGCCCTGTGTAAATGCATGAACGCACAGATGGTGTGACTCTACTTTGTGTACAACCAGTGAAACAATAGCTGTATTCCATTTGTGTTCAATAAAAAAAAAAGAGGTAAATGAGAAGGCTGCGTCATTAAGCAAAGCCAAGCACCCATCCACGGGCAAGCAGTTGCTACCATATACTGAACGGATGCCTTGCTCAAGAGTTCCATCCAAACCTTGTGAATGAGATCCAGAATTTCCTGGCTGCTTTCTAAACCACAGAACTGAAAAATATGCCGGAACATATCAAGCAGGATCGGTATAAGCCAAGATGAAGAATTCTGGTCCTGTGTTGGTAATAATGTAAACAGAGTTTCCAATGCTGCTCTTCGAACTGATGATATAGTATGATGCAAAAAAGGCCAGACATGTGGAACTAAAACTGTGAGTGACTGCTGAATACTGCATTGTTGGACCTGAGGATAATTTAACAAAGACGAAGGAAGAGTCATAATACTGTTTGTTGAAGCTGTGAGATCATCCAGTTCCAGAATAGCATCCCATAATGTATTTATAATGAAGGGTACTTTTTGTGTCTGAAGACAGATGAGGCTTTTGACTACAGGCACTAAAGATGCTGCAGCCACTGCTCCGACATCATCATTGAGATCCTGGAGTCCTTCAATTATTCTAGTTAAAACTTTGGTCAATAAAGTATTAATTACATCCTGAAAAAAAAATTCAATGACATTCTTAAGTTCGAGAAAATAACCTTTCATTTGGTTATAGATTTCATTCTGCATTTACCCTCAGAAGAGAAAGGGACTGTCATAGCGGAAGGTAGAACTCTGGGCAGAACAGGGTTTTATTTTTTGCTCTGGGAGAGTTGACACCAGAGTTTGCACCCAGTGTCAGTTTGGGAGCCAACCTGGTCCCACTGTCCTGTTATGCACCATCTGCCCTGTTTAGCTTTGTGCTTTCTCACAATTCTGCAGTTGAAAACGTCCCTAATCACGACAGTCAGCCAAACTCGGTGGCTCCCAACACTCCATTACTTCTTAAGAGGCACACGGTGGCCGTGTGCCTAGCATATGAACAGAACAGGCAGTTAGGAGTTATTCTGGAAATTTCCATCATATTAACTCTTTAAGTTCCCAAGTTCTACTCTGATCTGGAGACAGTCTTTAAAGTCTGGCAACCATTGGCTGTGTTTGAGAGCAATATTCTAGCAATAAGTTTCCTCTCCATGTGTAAAATGACTTTTTTCTTATTTTTTAGCAAGATCCCTTTAGCAGATAGATAGAAATCAGTGGCAATCTTAAAAAGTGGTTGGAAAAATGTTCCTTATTTGCTTAAGATGAGAGAATACCTGCCAGACAGCAGATTATCCCCTTATTATTTGCTACATTTATGGAGCGTTCACTTCGCCCTGGTGCATGTTCATGATCCCTGGTTGCCAGCCCCCGACACACACCCTCAGGCACACATTCATAATCCTCCTCTTCTCAGGCCATCTCTGGGTTCAGCCAGCCATGCAGATTGAGCACAGCATTTCCCAGACTCCTTGCAGCTACATGCGATCATGTGATTAAAGTTTGGTCAATGGGTTAAGGAGAACAGGACATGCATCATCAGCAAGCGTCTTGGAGGAAGGGCATCTTCTCCTACCTGCCTCTTCTCACTGGTTGTAATAGGGGGTGAGGATGTGCCATCTTGAGGGACTTAAGTAAAGATGACACCCAGGGATGGGAAAGGAGCTAAACATCAAGTGCCCTCACATGACCACTCACTAATGAGTCGCTAATGTTCATGAGACTTGGGAAAGTCCTGCTGGGGCAGAGCCCATCTCCTCTCCACCATGACAGGGGAGGGAAACAGTGTGGGGTTCCTCTTTACAAGCTGCACAGCATGAAGACCTGTAGACTCCCAGCCAGGCCACATCACCATGAGCTCTGCACCGCCTTGGGGCTCTTTCTTCCCTGACTGTGTCTGCTCTGGTCTGCATTGTCATGCTCATAAGGGGTCAAGAGGAAGGTTCTAGAACATTAGCAGGTGCCCAGATCATTGGTCCTGTGTGTCCAGCAGAGAGCTGGAGGGGAGACACACCTCCCAGGGGCTGCAGGGAAGCCCTGAAGCTTTTCTCAATGTGGATGGAGTGTTTAGCTAGCAGTCTGGGAAGAGGCCAAGACTTTCACTAGCCAGGGATTCTGACAAGGTTTGGTTAGAAATCAAGTGTTGCTTCTTGTTACTGTTTATTTAAGAAGGTAGTAGCACTGTAGCCCTAGTCTTTACAAAATAAACTCAGCAAACAATTTAGTCCAGCAGTGAATATCTGGCTACTGGGCCAGGGAAAGACTAAATGAACAAATATAAGACTCAATGCATGGAAAGCCGTGTGTGTGTGTGTGTGTGTGTATGTTTCTGAAAAGAGTTTCTGAATATGCATTTGACTTCTAACACTTGGTCTGAAAATAATAATAATAATAATAGTTACCTCTCTTATTTCTGTAACAACTATTTTAAACCTAAAATAATTTAAATTAAAATCATTTTTGACCACATATACCCAATTTGATAATTAAGACATTGATAATATTCTTTGTCTACAATTTCTAAAGAGTTTTTACTTTCAATGAAATCCATCCTTAAATCAATAGCTTTGTTGAGACAAAGATCAAGATTATAATAATTGTGATTTTCTATAATCAGGATATAAAGGGGCTACATTGAAATTTTATGCTAAGGGAATGTCACCATTTGGTTACTGAAAGTCAGTTTTAAGCTGTACAATTCAGCATACATTATAAACACATTTTAAATAAATGGAATCCATTTGATCCATTACTGAGTGTTACACTGTGCATGGGAAATATTTCCACAATAAGAAAATGTTCTCTGTGGAAATGCAGAAGTTGGAGATGAGGGTTTGTGAAGATTTCTGTAGAGTTAGTTTTTAAGTCGTCATAGAGTCTTTTAAGGCAGACGTGAGCTTTTCTAGCAACTCACTTTGTACCTTTCCTCCACCACATTTTTATAAAAGATTACAGAGGAGTATTGGACCATTTTGAAAATTACAACTTGCCACTCAGGGTTTTATTGATTTGTCTCTAATTCCAGTGAAGTTTGCTTTCAGGTTGAAACTGCCACAGAGATATTGCTGTCGCCACTCCCACCAGAGGAGTGGCCGTTTGGAGATTTGCACAGTACCTTCATCCCTGAAAGGGCAGGACCCACTGGGCTCACCTGTGTGTAGGCTAGAGAACAAGAGTGTCGTCTCTGCTGTGGGAGTCATGTTTCAGGATGATGCTTTCATTAGAGATCTGTCATATGTCCATTGTGGATTCAAGGTCCATGGGGTCCAGGAGCCATTGGGGTGCTAGTGGTAGACCAGATGCAGACTTTGGTGGACACACAGACCTGGGCTTGGTTCAAGCCATGCTGTCAGTGAAACTTCTGTCTTTGGACCAGCAGTTAGACTTGCTGAAGCTCACATCCCTCCTCGGTAAGAATGAAGCATCTTTCAACTTCTATGACGCTCCAGTTAAGCAGCAAAGCTGCAGAGCGGGTGTGATTGCCACCTTCTTCCCATAATCCTTTGCTCTGAGGTGCTGTTTCTACCAATGCCATGTGATTCTGCTGCAGCTGTGCAACATGTGGCTTCAGGAATCAGTAGAGGACAGTTCCTCCTTCCCGGATGGCATTCTCAGCCATAAAGAGAGTGAAATTCTGGCATTTGCAGGTAAATGGATGAGTCAGAAAATATCATGCTGAGTGAAATAAGCCAATTCCAAAAACATTTTCTTCAATATGGCATGAAATTAAAGAAAAATAGAGAAATTAGATTTCATCAAAGTCAAAGTTCGAACATCAAGGGATGCTCTTGATTAAAACTAATTAGCACTTAGATTTGGAGAAAATATGTGCAAGTAACTCATCTGATAAGGATCTAGTATTCAGAATAACTGAGGGATTCTGACAACTGACAAAGAAAAATAAAATGACTGAGTTAAATAAGCAAGGGATTTGATCAGACATTTCTCTAAAAACATTCAAACATCCAGTAAGCACGTGGCAAGATGCTCTAAGACACTGAATATTATTAATCATTGGGGAGTTCCTGTCAAAACCCAGAAACCACTTCTCACACATAAAGATGTTTATAATAAAAGAGATGAACAGTGGTGGGTGCGGAGGAGGTGGGAGGCTTGCTGCTGGAACCAGGAGATGGTGCTGTGTCCTCAAAACAACAGCAACCAAAGCATGGCTCCTCCTAAAGTCCAGCAGTTCCCAAAAGACATGAACATTCTACTGCCAGGTATTCACCCAGGTTAATTGAGAGCACATGAACACACACACACACACACAGACAAACACTCACACACACTCACACCACACATATGCATGCACACACATACACACACACTCACATACAAACACACACTCACACACACACATGCATACACGCACACACACACACTCACGCAACCTGTACAAAAATTGTTATCCAGCATTTTTCATATTATACAAAAGCAGAGATGATCCAAATGTCCATCAACTCATGAATAGAGCAGCAAAAGGTGTGCATATCTACATAATAGAATATGAATTCAACCAGTAAATAAATAAATAAATAGATAAATATTGACGTCTGTTGTAAAAAGAATGGAGCTGCAAAACCTCATGTTAAGCAAAAGATGCCAGTCATAAAAGTCCTCCTGTTATATAATCCCATTTGTATGAAATACCCAGACCAGACAAGTCCGCAGAGAGAACAGATCAGCACCTGCCGGGGCCGGGGGCAGAAGTGGGAGGACCCTGCAGGGTTTCTGTTTGAGGAGGTGAAAGTGTTCTAGGTTGGATAGTGTTTGTTACAAAAACTTTAAAAATACACTAAAAATAGTCAGTGTATTAAAAAAAAACAGTTTTGTCATGTATGGATTTGCCTCGGTTTTGAAAGAACAATTCAGCAGTTTTTATTGACTTCTTTCCCTTCCTCCTCTTACTCCCCTCTCCACCAACACTTCCAGGGAATCCTTCCCACATAAACTACTTGTGTGTGAAAACTTGTCCCCAAGTGTTATTTTGAAGGGATGAAAATTCAGGCACAGTCCATCTCATTTCCAGTGAGCTGGAGACAGAAGCACTCCTGCAGCTCAGGGAGGAGAGGTTATAGGCTTCCCTCCCTCCAAAGAAGTCCCCCCTTGTTAGTGCAGCTCCCAGAACTTCAGGTTTCCTCTGGCTTCAATATTTGTAGTCACATTGCTGCAATGATGATCTAGCACCATGGGTTGGAAAATGGGTTTCTCTTGTTGGTTGGTTGAGCTGTGCATTTTCCCCTTACAATGTTCTTCTAGAAGCGTACAAGCAATGTAACAACACCTGCATGTGCCAAAGTGGCTTTAGGAGTAAAATTTTGCAAACACAGTTGGGGATTTGGGGGACCCTTTGTCTCTCTCCCACTCTGAGATATTCACCTTCCCGAACGAAGCAAAAACTCACATGTGCAAATCCTTTTAAATTTGGAGCTGGATATCAGTCTTGTCGTCCCTTGAGCTTAAACACATAACATAATTCACAGTTTGAAATGAGAATACCTATAAAGGGGTGATTTCAAATTTCAACTTACAATTACCAGATCTCAAGCATTTTAATTTTTCATAAAGGAACAATCTATTTCATTACAACTTATTTTATTTAACCTAACAAGTCCTCACTCACAGGCTGGCTGACAAATTCAACAGACTTTATAAATCATTGATCAATATCTAGTCTGTCATAAATTTACTGTAAGTTTGGAAACAGGCCCAGAAGCTAATTTTGTATTGCTTCTTGCAAATGATGCATAATTCATAATTACTATTTCCTTCAAATGTGACAGGTATTTGATTTAGTAAAATGGCAAAGTGTGGTATGTATGGTATGTACACACACACACACACACACACACACACACACAACTTCCCTCCAGGAAGCAGGAACAGGTTTCCCCAGGACAGGGTTTTGCCAGGGACTCTTTCAAAGATTCTTTAGAGGAAGTAAAGAGAAACAGCAATGTTCTGGAGTAAGAGGAAAGTGCAAGAATAATCCCCATTGCTTATTTCAGCAAAAAGATGTGAGTTTAAAAGTTATGACTGTAGGTAGTGTGCGACTTAAAATAACTTTTTTTGTCAAACATTGAAATTTACTTCAGGTGTTTGACTAGGTAAATTGAAGGCTCTGGGAATTTCTAATGCCTTGAATTTCTGGCCTGTCTTTGGAATAAGTGGAGGGTCTATTGACCTAGTGCTTCCTCTGTAATCCAAAGTGTTGTCTGTTGAGTGCAGCCTGGCAAACAGCAGTGCCAGCTACACGTCCCCTGCTGCCGGTGGCCCTGCTGGTTACCCACCTGGAGCACCACCCACTTCCTGAAGGTCAGTGAAACTGTCTTCAAAAACATGTGACTGTCTTGTGGACTCAAAGGAGAGCAAATGACTGGAGAGGATAACGAGTTCTTCCTTCTTCAAACACAACCCTGAGACCAGTGTTCCTCCCAGAGGATGAAGTGCAGACGGGCTGAGAAACTGTGTTCTGAGAAACATCGTTACTCGGCAACCGGAAGCCACAAAAGCAGAGAGGATAAAGTGGCAATCCTCGGATCCAGCAGCACGGCACTTTCATGATCCTTTTTCATGTTCTGAAGAAATTGGATAAATTCCCAATTACTCTTCAGACCTTGAAAATAACACCCTTGTTTTTAAGAAACCTAAATATATAACCGCTGGTCAGCAGCAGACTTTCCACTGCTCGTCCTCGCCCAGGCTCCATGCTCGCCCTCCAGAGGGGCTGGGGGCACCATTGACATGCTCAGCAGCTCAGGACAGGCAGCTGTCCGTCCTACAAAAAGGGAGTCCACGGAATGCATGGGTTTCTGAGTGGGCGATGTTGCAGGGATCCACACCTGCAGGGGTCAGGACCCAGACAAGGTCCCCAGTTGTCTGAGCCCAGCTGCCACAGGTGACAGCCATGTGACTGCCCATCCCCTGGAGTGGGTAGGGTCCCTCCAGCCTGCTGTGGTTGGTCATGCTGCTGAGGCTCACCTGTGCAGATGGCAGCACCTGCCTTGTCCACAGAGCTCTCTGAAAGATGCAGCAGGAGGGTTTTCTTGCCCTTTAGCTCAGCATCACCAGCAGGGAGGGAAGGAAGCAGTTCTGCAGGAGAGAAATGCCAGGCAGCTCTCACCTGGATAGAAGCAGGGGCCCACCAGGCTGCTGCTTTGAGGCTTCAAGGAGGGCAGTTTTTCTCGCCTTTCCCGGCTTGGAGGGTATCCTGCATTCCTGGATTGGTGGCATTCCTCCACCATCATCCAGGTAAGCAATGTTGCAACTCTGTGCCTTCCTTCCATGGCTGCCTCCTCTTCTGATGCCCCCTGCTGCCGTTCCTGCACTTCCAGGGATTGTATGATAAGATGGGTCCCCCCAGGATGACCCAGGATAATCACTCCTGTCAAGGTCCCTCACTTCAATCACATCTGCAGAATCCCTTTTGCCAATACAAGGTAACCTGTAGCAGGTCCCAGAGATTTGGACGGTGCCATGTTGGTGGTGGGCATCCTGCCTCCACCACAGGGCTCCCTCCTAGGGTGACTCTCAGCCAGCTGGAAACGGAGTTCTAAAGCTGAATGTCCCGGCTTTCCTCCCCTTAGGGGGACTGTCAGGGATGCATTCCTGGCAGCACAGAGACAAGTGACCACTCATGTGGTAAGATGCACAGTGCACACTCAGGTGGCATCTCCCTGCCCTCTCTCCTTGTCTCCCCCTCCCATTTCTGTTTTCTGGAATCAGCTCCCAAACAACCTGTTCCACTGGGCCACGGTCTCAGGCTTGGAGGGATGGGAGCTAATCAAGTCCAAGCCTCCTGGAAGCTGGCCGCAGCCCATGGCCCCTTCCTCCCACCCAGACCTCAGGAACAGGTGGTCTTCAGCAATGTCCATCTAAAAGCAGACCAAGAGCCTGCGGATTCTTGGGAGGAATCTGAGAATCTAAGTGAGCAGCACTTGTAAATGATGGTTAAAACATCTGAGCATTTTCATGATGTTGATTTTGAGAGCATTTTAAAAGAAATGTCCTTATTGCACAGTGCTGAGCCAGTCGGCCTCGTTTTTTCACAAACAAAATCCTTCAAACTTTGTTTTTTTATTGTTTTACACAAAATATTTAATTGTCTGAAGCCATTTCAAACTACAGAGGGAGGCGGAAACACACTCAGGATAAATGCTTTGGAGAGCAGGCCATTATCACGGGCCAACGTCCACGTGGTGGTTCCTGGCTTGTTACAGGAAGGAATGCTGAGGCACAGATTCGGGGCTGCAGCCATAGGACGAACAGGTCACCAGGCAGGAATCTGAAGAGGCCCTAGCTGCTTGTGAAATGCCAGGCAGGTGTGCTGACCCTCATTGTGCACGAGAGGACAGGGAGCTAATTTTGAGGACAGAGGAGAGCCTAAGAAACATGGGCCACCTCAGGTCCCTCGGGTCATTTCATAAAATCAACAGTCCTTGGGGGATGGATCCATCAGAGCTGGGAGGATGAAGTTTCCCAGGGATGCATGAGAAGCATGGAATGAATGGCCACCTGATCTCAGGACAAAGGGAGGCTGCATAGCAACTTCTTAAAAGTCGCTGTTAGGTGCCAACACACGGAAAGGTGAAAATGGAAATTCCCCAGGTCTGCATTCACTACTGAGTCTCAACCCATTGGATGGAATGAAATAGCACCCCTTTTATTTTCTACCTCAGGGTTTCAGCTGAACGTGTTGACGTGACACTGGCTGGATTTAATGCAGACCTTCAAGCCCGTGGCTTCGCCAGGGTCTCCAGGGCCCTGCTGTTGGCAGAACACTCTTGTATCGCAGATGGACATTCCACGTGAGCCAGCAATGGAGTGCCAGCTTGAGTTCTTGTGATTTTCATCAATTCCAACATGGCAGTGAGTTATCAGAGAGCAGACAAAGGGGCTCCGCCTGCTGGGAGGAATGTGAACTGACGTCACTGCTCCAAATAAGACCCTATGTGATCAGACCACAGTGGCGCTTTACTAAGGGTCTGACATGGAGAATGGTGACTGAAGTCAGACTCTAAAACAAACAAGCAGAAACAGCAAAAGGGGAAATGACGGGAAGCTCTGTGATTAGGTTTCTGTGAGGGTTTCTTTCTAGTCTGACCATGAAACAAAACCCCAGAATGTGAAGGAGCTGTTTGGAAATCTCCAGAATATCAACACCAAGACCTGTAGATAACTGGACAGATGGAAGAAAGAGGGATTTCCCAAAGAAGTGGGAAGGGAGAGCCATGTGGGAAAGGAATACGGTCCATGAGCTGCTCCCCAAGATCACAGCCAAACCCAGAGATGGCGTTACAGCATCGTGAATCCCATGCAGGTCCATTGAGTTTACGGCTTGCACCCCTGCACCTTGAACCAAGGAAAGCCCTTTGGGTTTTTGGAACCACTTAATTGTGCTGTTATTGTTTTCCTTCTTAACAGTTTTATTGAGGTATAACTTGTAGACTTCCTAGTCATGTATTTTAAGTGCATAGCGCAATGTTTTCTTAGCAAGCTCAGAGCTGCTCAACCATCCCATAAACAATTTTATAGCATTTTCATTGTCCCCCCAAAGGAAATCCCTTAAGTAGTCACCCCTGTCTGTACCCAGTTCTCTGCCCCACTATTAGGCAATTGCTAAGCTTTCTGTCCAGACATTTGTCTATTTGGAATATTTCATAAAAAGTGAAACACAAAATGTGTGGTCTTCTGTGACTGGTTTTATTTACTCTTGGTCTAAAGCTCCGAGGTTCATTCATGTTATTTTTTTTCCCTTTGCTTCCTCCCTTTTATTTATATTATTACAGAAATCCTGGTGGGAGTGTGATGGTTACTAAAGTGGGCAGATGTTTGAAATAGACATTTCTCCAACATGAGCACACTGAAAAATAAAATAAAATAAAAACGAGATTCTTTTTCTTGTGACCTACATTTTTTATAGATGCATGATTGTAAGCAAAACTAACTGAAGCAGGAGCAGACCTCAACGGATCAGCAAGCTGTCTTTATTAAATTTTGGCCGAATGGCACATTTTCAGGGGAGAAAATGGCAACTGGTTACAAGAAGGGTCTGCTTTTTTATAGGTTTTGATGAGAGTTAATCACAACAGAATGTTTAGTGTTACGTAATCATTAGAGACTGGGGCAGACAGGAAACTGGTTGTGCAGGTTTGAAGTCTGAATTAGATAAACAGCTGTAAAAGCTCAAAACCCTTGCTTTTATTTCTTGTTCTCTGGGAGTCTTGTTAAGGAAGTCTGGGCCTAAGCCAACATGATGAAGATTCAGGGTGCAGGGTCTCAGGTCTAATTCCTAGGTTTTTGATCCATTTTGGGTTGAGTTTTGTGCAACATGAGAGATAGAAGCTTGATTTCATTTTGCTATATATGGATTTCCAGTTTTCCCAGCACCATTTGGTAAAGAGGCTATCTTTTCTCCATTGTATGTTTTTGGCACCTCTGTCTAGTATGAGTTAACTTTATTTATATGGATTTGTCTCTGTGTCTTCTATTCTGTACCATGGGTCTACCTGTCTATTTTGGTGTCAATATCATACTGTTTTTGTTACTTAGCTCCATAGTATAGTTTAAGGACTGGTATTGTGTTACCTCCTGCTTCACTCTTCCTGCTCAGGATTGCTTTGGCTAATCTGGGTCTTTTCTTTCAAATGAATTTCATGATTGCTTTTTCCATTTCTATGAGGAATGTCATTGGCATTTTAATTGGAATTGCATTGAATCTGTGTAGTGCCTTTGGTAATATGGCCATTGTGACAATATTAAATCTGACTATCCAAGAACAAGGGAGATCTTTCCATCTTCTAAGGTTTTCTTTAATTTCTTTCTTTAGTGTTCTGTAGTTTTCATTGTAGAGGTCTTTCACCTCTTTTGTTAGATTGATTCCCAAGTATTTTATTTCTTTGAGGCTACTGTGAATGGAGTGGTTTTCCTAATTTCTCCATCAGAGGATTCATCACTTATGAACAGAAATGCATTAGATTTATACGTGTCAATTTTATATCCTGCTGCTTTGCTGAATTCATTTATTAGTTCTAGACATTTTCCACTGGAGTTTCTTGGATCCTCTAAAAAAATTTAAAAATGAAAAACTGAAATGTATAGCACATAAACATTTCCAACATCAATCCACTTTCAGTAAAATGTTACATTTTGAGTGACTTGAAATTTTTTACCTTTCTAGTACACTGAATTTTCCAGAGCTGAAGATTAAACTCAAGGCATCATGCATGACCTTTGGGTCATTAAACAAGGAGACAAACAGGGCTCAGACCAACAGCTCCACCAAGGGTCCCTGCCTTTCACACTGGCCACAGAAGAGTGGTCCGTGCCTGGGGAGAGATTCTGTTCCATGCAGTGGCCTCCAGTGTGCCCATGCTGAGATTGCAAGCAAGAGGAGGGCCCCGTCCTGGCAGAGTCTCCATCAGGACATGGCTGTGGAGGTTCTGGTATTCAAAGGTGGCATTTGTGGTGCAGAATCACTCAACTTTAGCATGGCTGGAAATGGACTTTCTTTTTGCCATCTGCCTTTGTCAGTGATTTTATTATACATAAGAGGAAGGGATTGAAAAAGGAGCCAATCAAATTTCACACATGCATGATTTTGTCAAAATGAACTCAACTGCTATGGTTAGCCATAACGCTCTAATTTAAAAAAAAATAATTTAAAAAAATGGAAAAAAGGAAAGATGACAAAATTTTAAAAAGAAAAAAAATCAAACCAGACCTTCTCTCCCCAGATGGAGGATGGAGAGATTTAGGATGGAGGGATCTAGGTGACAAATGGCTGGAAAACCAGACCTCACCATTAGCCCCATGTCTGAGAGGGATGGCCTGGAATTCCAGCTGGGGAGACAGAAGTAGAGTCATGCCAGTGGGGTCAGAGGCACCTCCAGTCTCTCCCTGATGTTGCAGATGGCACCAAATTTCAGAGCACATTTATAAATGAAAATGGAGTCTGGGAACCGAGGGTTCATTCCAAGCAATAGGTTTCTAACTGAAGGGCCATTGGAAAGAGCAAGCAAACCGTGACAGGCACTTTCACAGGGGAGTCAAAGCCACTAAATTAATCTCTAAGAGCAGAACATTGCTGAATGACAGACTGAGACAGACCTGTACCCTGGGGTGAGCTTAATGCCAATGCTGTTCTCCAGAAAAGGTTCTGGAATGAGGGTCTGGGCATGGCCACAGGGCAGCCAGAGGTCCATGGCTGCAACATGTCGGAGGGGACAGTGTTTCATTTCATGAGACATGTGCTGTCACCACCTCAGACCAGACGTGTGCACAGCTGAAGACTGTCTCTGTGGCACTGTGGCCACCACAGGAGGTGCACAGACTCCAGCCCCACGTGCCAGTTATGGGTCCTCATGTGACCAGCACCAGCATGAGGGTGGATAGAGCCCAGATGCTGGATCTCATGTGCTGCCACTGCTGCACCTTCTGCAAGAGGACTCAGCTCACATCTGCAGTCCTTAGATGGACGCCATCAGTCCTCCTCCTGAGAGAGCTCATTACCTCCTCTTTATTTCCCAGCATCCTCCCTGAAGGCACTTCCTCTTGGCAAGAGGACAGGGATGGCTGCAGGAGTCAGTGGGAGCTTTGCATTTCCCAGAGGATAGAATGTGACTTCCAGGAAAAGAAATTCCAGATCATGGCTAGAGGTGAAGGGTAAAACAGAGGAGGGATCCTGGGAGACTCAAGGACTCAGATACTACAGATGACATTAAAGGTGGTGGCCTGTTCATTATACCCCAGGGTCAGGTAGCTGTGCAACAGATCGTTGCTCCTGGGTCCTTTCTCTGCCTGCTTTCACTCTCTCCTGCTAAGAAACTAAAGTCTATGAGAAGGGAGGACAGTCAGGGAAGGAGAGGAGGGAAGGAGCAACATGAGACATGCATTTCTCCAGTGACATTTTACTTTTAATCTTATCAATGCACAGCCTACAACACCTGCATGGAAATAGTTTAGTATAAAACTTCAAAATTGCACCAAAATCCATCATCCTGAAAGAGTGTATTTTTCACCCTTGTAGGGCATCAATTTTTCTTTTAGTTTTGTCAATAAATATGACCCCAAAATGAAACAAATGTAAGAAGTAAAGATTACTTAACATTTTAATAGTCCAGGTGGGGAGAGTCATTTCCTCCCTGACAGGTGGCACATTAGTGTGTGTGTGTGATTAGCAAAGCTGTTCAGCATGTGTCCTCCTATGCAACCACAGTGAGAGGATTCTGCAGGTGAGGGACTTCTCACCCCACCAGCATCCACAGTCCCTTCCTCCCTGTGATCTCTGTTCTCTAAGACAACTCCTTGGAGACAATGCAAATGTCTGGTATTTAACATGCAAGACCCTGCACAGGGAGCCCAGGTGGTTTGGTCAAGGCTGCTGGCCCAGGGCAGCTGAGATAATAAGAGGGGCTGCAGCAATGAGCTTTGTGCTGACATGTCACACAGCAACAGAAAAAAACAAACACAGGTATTAGACAATCTGGCATGACTGGGCCCAGTTTCCCCTGGAAACACTGGATGGAACTGAGCAGTGGGACTGAGCAGCCAGGAGCCATGGGTCCCAGGTGGTCCCTGCCACTGGCTGAGCTCATCACCCCTGTTGCCCTCCAGCTCTGCTGGCTGGGCACTCTACCCAGAGGATCCACCCAGTGCTGGCAGCCCAGCCAGCTGAGAAGGATTGTGTCCCTTTCCCCTCATTTTACCAGTGTCCAGTGAATCCTCTCGTTTCTGAAACTGGCTTTCATCCTCCTCTTTTCCAAGCCTTGAGTTTCTCCTCCTGGCCTCTGTCAGGACCAGTGGGGTAGAAAGACTTTTTAGTTTTCTATGGGAAGTTTTGCTTCAATACAGATCCAGGTGTTTTCAATCACTTTTGCTCCATATCATCATAAGGAACCAGAGCTTGGTGATCAGCCTCTGTGGAGTGGGTGTTCCATGTGGGAGCCAGAAATACCTCCCACCTGTGTCCCCCTGCAACCCCCAGGGCAGGACCCACGATGCAGGGGGAGCAGTTCACTTCTGATTGTCTTTAGAAGGGTTTTTCCTGGTGTATCCATTTAGAACAAGCTTGCTTATCAAGTCCCACTGAGCCAAATCATTCACAATACAACGAACACGACTTTCTGAGATAATAATGAGGTTTTTGAAAGAGGAGTCTGATTACAAAGCACCTGGGAGCCAGTGCCATCAGCTCAGGGACAGTGCATTTGCAGTCATGGGTGGCATCCCCTGAGGCAAAGCACATTTTTATGGAGAGTATCAGAATGTGAGTTTACACCCTCTCTGTTTCTTAGGCTGAGTGTTTACTTGAAGCCGGACCATGGCTCCTGCCACCTCTTTCCGTGTTTCCTTCCTCCCTCCTGCACTCCCTTTCTTTCCTTCATCAGACGTTTTATTTCAGTAGCTCCTCATGTTAGAAAGATGAGGATAGGATGTGGCCCTGCATTTTTAAAAGTGAATCAGTTAGTCCTCTTTCTTTGGCAAGTGATAAAAACAAGTGCATCTGATTTACACAGAGAAGGACCTTATCAGCTCATCCATAGGAACATCTGTTGGAAGCTCCCACAGGCGGCAGTGCTGGGAGCAGCCCTGCGTGGTCACCCCAGGCCGAGTCTCTGATTCCCCTCTGCTCCATCAGCCCCGTCATGGTGCCCACACGGACTCTGCAGTTCTGCCTGAATTCTCTCTGGATTCATACCCTGTAGACACAAGCATTGTCCTTCTCTCCAATGACACCCACAGTGTTCTGGGGTTCACTGACCCAGGATGGGTCAGGACTGCCCAGTTCAGTCTTAGGTCTCCAGTTGAAAACGTCTGCCCATGGACTTGGCCGTGTGTTAGCTGCAGAATGTCCAGGATGGCAGGTGTCAGTCAGTAACCGGGCACACGCTGTGGGCCTTTCAGCACAGTGTGTGTGAAGGAAGCTGATTGAACTTCAGAGTCAGATTCTGATGAGGGGGACAGCCCCAGGTGGGGACCCCAGGCTCACCTGGATAAACCAGGTCCTCTCCTTATATAACCATCAGCTAATTGGTAACCTTAGTCATGTTTGCAAATCTCTCTAGACAAAAGACAACATTCAGGCAAAATATCGGGGCAAAGGTCACAGGGACCCAAACTCTACCAACCATAAGGAGATTTGGGACATCACACCTCACGTGAAATTTCTGAATTTTTAATTGTGGATGACTAATTCAAATTCATTTGAACATTTTGGCACCCAAAGGGTCCCCTTCGTGGGCCCAGCCATACTTCCCAATGAGCCTCTGTGCCTCTGAGGACAGAGAATGAGACAAACATTGTCACCCTGTGTACAGCAGAAGGACCCTGAATATAAACAGAGGGTGGGGGCGGAGAGCTCGCTGGCCTGGGGTGCTGTCCCAGGGAGGACCCAGTGACATGGGTGTCACAGACCGTCTCTGTCCAGGCCAGGGCAGGGGCTGGCTGCTGCTGTCATCAGGGACCCAAAGTCTTGTCTTGGGGACCTGCCACATTCTTAGGACTCGGCCTCTCTGATAACCAGTGTGGTGGACAGAGCAAGGGTGCAGGGGGCGCACACTCAGCCCACAGGAGTCACTCGTACACCCACACACAGGGTGCTGGGGAAATGCGTTCCCTGCTACCAGTGGGTCACAGGCAGGGGGAGCAGGATCCTGCTGTGTGATGGATTTAAACCCAGATTCTCAGGAACCTAAAACCCTTGCAGAAAAAGATAACCCTCTCCCCAGTGAAAGACCATGCTGACTGTCCTGGGCAAGGGCATGACTGTGGGCACAGTCCTTGTCCCCCTGCTGTGCCCTGCTCAGAAAGGGAGCGAGCAGTCATCTGGAGATAGGGGAGCCATCTCCTGGAACAGACCGGACTCCCCTGCCTCCCTTATTGGGAGGCCTGGTGTGAGGCTGAGACCTGGCCAAAGACATTCAAGCCCACCTGTGCCCTGGAAAGCCCTCCTAGGCAGGCACAGAGCCTGATGCTGAGGCAGGGTGGACACTAGGGGAACAACCAAGCTCCAGTAGAGAGAGCCAGAGGGTGAGCAGGGGCACGGGCAGAGGGTGACAGGTGACCTGGGTGAACCCCACTTCCCCCAGCCACGCTTTGCTTTTCTCAACTGCGTATCCACCAGGTGCTTAACTAATGCTCTATTTGGAGACAATCTTTGCCTTAGTAAAAGAAATCACTGCAAACAACCACTGTACATGGAGGTACACGTACCTCTATTTTCTTAACGTGATTCTTAAAGAAATCACTCAGTTAAAAAGATATGCCCTAGTTACTAATTAAAGTATGCCTTCTTTTAGTTTTTTCTGTTTGTTTTTTTTTTGTGATGCTGGGGTTTGAACCCAGGACCTTCTGCATATGAGGCAAGCACTCTACCAACAGAGCTCTATTCCTTGGAATGGAACCACCATTTGACCCTGCTATCCCACTCCTTGGTTTATACCCAAAGGACTTAACATCAACATACTACAGTGATGCAGCCACATCAGTGTTCATAGCTGCTCAATTCACAATAGCTAGATTGTGGAACCAACCTAGATGCCCTTCAATAGACGAATGGATAAAGAAACTGTGGTATATATACAGAATGGAATATTATTCAGCCATAAAGAAAAATAAAATTATGGCATTTGCAGGTAAAATAGATGGAGTTGGATAATATCATGCTCAGTGAAATAAGCCAATCCCCAAAAAACAAAGGCCAAATGATTTCTCTGATAAGTGGATGATGACACATAAAGGGGAGCAGGGGAAGACAAGAATGGAGGAAGCATGGATTATATAGAGGAAAATGAGGGGAGGAGAGAGGGTGGGGGAAGGAAAAAGAATGAGACATTGCCCTGTTTACATGTATGATTACACAAACGGTGTGACTCTACTTTGTGTACAACCAGAGAAATGAAAGTTGTACCCCATTTGTGTACAATGAATGAAGATAATAATAATAAAATTAAAAAAAATATATACCCTATTATAAGTACACAATTTTTTGAAACTCTATCCTGAAATTTGCAGTTCTAATAGGAAAAATTTTGGGATGACTTCCACATTCTGTGGAGTTATTGGGGGTCTGGTCTGTGTAAGTTAAGAGCTACGTATGGATTTAGGTTATATTCCACCGACCACCATTGAACATGAACCTTTAAAAATGTTTCACTTTGCTGTTTGTGGTTTGGACCTTATAGATGCCTATTCAACTCGCTTTGTGATTTTATTCCACTTTGTAAAAGTCATGCGGCTCATTTTAAATTGCAGGGTTCATCTGACCTTGGTTACATGGAGGTCCTCATCAAAAGTGCCACCTGCTGGCAAGATCATCAGTCAGTTAGGACAGGAGGATAAGCTGATGCTCAGAAAGGGCCCCTGTCCAACCATTGTGGCTCCTGGAAAAGTGAGGAATGACACTTAGACTCCTCACTCCCGTAGACGCTTGTCCAGAAGAATGTGCAAAGTCCCTGCAGCCTCTGGGCCTTGGCAAATCCACCACAGTGAAGTGACCATGTTGAGAGAGCCAGGGAGCAATAGGAGATAAAGCTCTTCTTGTCCGTTGAGTGGAGGTCAGGGTGAGCATGATGGGGCACAGAACAGGGTCCCCTTGGCCAGGGGACAGAAAGCCTCACAGTGCTCTGTGACTTGAGCAAACTCTGACCTCTCCTAGCTTCACCTCCCTCAATTTCAACTGGAGGGAATGATACCTTTGCTACTGTCCTCCCTGGGATCACCATGGGGCCTGGAAATCAGGAGGACTGGATAAACGACAGAATACCCAAGATGGGACTGTCATGCAGTTAAGGGTCATTATTATAAATATAAAAGCTGCCCCTGATGTTCCAGCAGATGAGATGGTACATATGAAGTGATTCTGAAAGCATCAAGTGCTGTGTGTGTGTGTGTGTGTGTGTGTGTGTGTGGAGAGACACAAGATGGTGCAGCCTCATCTCTGGTGTGTGGCTGTGCTGTCAGCTTCATGATTCCAGTGACTCTGGAAACCTTACAAATGCCCTTGCATCCACTGAGCCCATCCAGGGGCAGCAGTTCTCCAAGGACTGAGAACCTGTGTGAACTCACAGCCCTGGGGAGGGGCAGTTCCCTGTGTGTCAAAGGCTTCCCTCCCCTGCAGCTTGTTGGGTTTTTGTGGTTGTTTTTGGTTTTATTGTTTTGTGTTTTGTTTTTGGTACTGGGGATTGAACTCAGGGGTGCTCAGCCACTGAGCCAGATCCCCAGCCCCATTTTGTATTTTATTTAGAGACAGGGTCTTGTTGAGTTGCTTAGTGCCATGTTTTGCTGAGGCTGGCTTTGAACTCTCGATCCTCCTGCCTCAGCCTCCCAAGGTGCTGGGATGACAGGTGTGTGCCACCATGCCAGGTACCATGTTGTTTTAAAGAGCAGAATGAGGCCCGGGGTGACCTGAGACTTCTGCTTAACCAGGCGTCCAACAGCATAAAGACGTTTAAATCACTGACGCTGCCTAGAGGACAGGAGGAAGCCCACAGGTGTAGAGGGACCTATCAGGTGGTTTTATGAACACATCATCGCCAACCTTTGGTGACCAGTGTTCTGTTCTCAGCTTCTATGAGATTGGCTCTGTTTGACGCACACAGCACACAACAAGCACATGTATCAACATATCACATTGTACCCCATAAACGTGCAATTGCTACATGCCAATAAAAGCACAAATTGTTAAGAAAATCCACTAGAAACACTGACTGCTGCTGACCCAGCCTCAGCAGATCCCGGCCTGGATGGTGTAACTGGTGCTGTTAGCCCAGAGGACCGGCACGCACACCCCACCCACCAGCTCAGCTGTTTATTCAGGAACAAAGTTTCACTCACACCAGAACAGGGGGTGCAGGATGAAATGGTGCCTGTGGATCCACCTTCCTGGAGGAAAATGACCCACTGTACAAAGAAAGGGGCTGGGTTTGTGCAGGTTATTTTGAGGGGGGGGTCTACTTAGCACATCAGTTTCCTTGGACACTCAGGAAGTTGACCTTTCTGGATCAGGTTCACGGGCAGCCTCTGGAGAGGATTGACTTTGAGGAGACTCCTAGAGAGACTCCTAGAGAGAGCTTCTAGAGAGAGCTCCTCAGGGTTGTAAAGAACCTCCTCCTCTCTCAGGCCAGCACCCGGAAGCCTGTCCTGGGAGGTGAAGGCTGTCAGCACAGGCCGTCTTTTCACTCTTTTCCTAGGCCATATTAGTTTAGGGATTTTTTTCATTTTCCATGTCTATTAGGTACCAGCTGGTCTGCCATTGCCTATGCAAACACACCTGGGCATCAAGGCCCTGAAATCCCACCATTTAGAACTCCCATGCATGATCACCAAGCAGGACTGAGGAGCCTCAGATCTGCACCCGCAATAACCATGTCTCCAGGCAATCTGACCTCCAGGGTCTGGCTCACCTGCTCTGGGAGAAAGGCTGCTCCTGTCATGTTCCAATGACAAGTCAAGTGCTTGTGGGATGGTGTGACCCCTGGAGATCCAAGGTCCTCCTGCCAGCTGCAGGGAGCCTGCCTGCAGGATGTCCTTCATGCCCCGTGGGTGGAAGCTCAGGATGGATTTGGAGTGCGAGTACAGAAATGGGGCTGCTTCCCAATGAAGGACAGGAGCAGTGGGCTGAGGGAGGAGGGCAGCCTGTCTCTGCCTCAGGACCCCTGAGCCCACCAGCAGAGGCTCCCAGCTGCACAGCCGAGCAGCTGCATCACCCTCAGAACCAGGACTCTTGGCTTAATCCGCCCACCCCACTGAGATTCGTTGAAAAGCCTGGTGGAGCATCTCTGGTCCCAGATGCAGAGGGTGGGTGGGGAGGGGGCAGAGCACCAGCTGGGCCGCACGTGCAGTGCCTGGTTAGCTGTGTGTTCCTGGGCAAGTCTCCCGAACTCTCTGTGCTTCATCCAAGGACAATAGTGCCCACCTCTCAGGGTATGTTAAGGCTGAAATGGCGTCCACATAAGGAATCAAGTGGCCCTGCTCCAGATTAGGCTTCTCAGGAGCTCTTTGCATTTTTATCTGATGATTCCCCAGGGGATTAACAAACTGATCAGAAAGTGGAGCATTGGTCCATCTCCCCTGTTGCTATGGTCACCACAGCAATCTCTGCCCCAAGTCCAGGGCCTGGGAAACAAGGTACTCAATAATCATGTGACTAGTTAGTCATACTGTTTAATTCATAATGAATAATGGTGAGTGTTCCTTATAAATTCCTTTATATTTATTATTAACTCTATTTCCTTTTTCAGAGTTTCCAAATATTCTGATTTTCAGGTGAAACTAGGTCTCAAAATTTTTTTAATGAAAATCTAAAAACATTGGAATTTAAGTGGCAAAATAGATGTTCACAATCCACGGGTGACCTAGTCTAAGGCCCTGTAGTGGCGAACTCCTGGAATGCCAGACTTGAGCTTTTGTTCCGTCCGACTCTAAAGCTAAGGGCTGTGCGATTAGACATTCTTAGCCAAGGAACCAGCTCACTGGAACTAGCTGAAGCTGGAAGGGCTTCTAGTGAAGCTCACCTGGAACTGTTAGAGGGGAAGGGGAGACTGGGGCCTGGACTCTGGGGTGATGGAGGGACTCACCAGGCACAACAGGCAGGAGAACCCCAGGGACCCTGCCCCTTGGATGGGTTCCTCCCAGCGCTCCAGAGTCCGCCATGCTCCACCACCCATGACAAAAGTGATCGGTAACTGTCGATGTCCTTGTGCATCCAGCTTTCTTATAAACGTCCCACACCTGCCTGTCAATGGAACATCAAAACCACCTCTACCACCAAGACTGCTCAGGCCTGCTGGGAAGGTGGCTCTTGGCTGGCCTTTGGCATTGGCCTTGGGGAAGGTTCCCATCCCTGGAGGCAGGAGAGAGGCTCCCTGGGCTAAACTGCTGCCACCAAGAGTGTGTTTGTGCTGAGCACCTGCTCTCCTCCCCGAGTCTGGGATTCTGGGAAGAACCAGCCCTAAGTGAAACCTTTACGCACTAAGGTCTGAAGAAACTCCTCGGGAGACAGGTCACAGAGGTGTCACCCTGGACACTGGAGGAATCCAGCCTGGGTGACTCCAGGGGAGGGGCTCCTGGAGGCCCGTACCTGGCTGTTCTCCCTGCCTCCCGTGGGCCTTGCCTCTGCTGAATTTCTTCCAGTCTTTTTGATACAATCAGTCGCACCTGGAGTGCTGCTGTGTGCTGTGTCTTCCTGGAAAATCACCAAACTCAAGGGTGGACTTGAGGGTAGCCAACACAACCTCCTGGCAGAAGGGAGACTGGGGTCTTTTTTTTTTTTTCCTATTCTATGTCAGAAAGTTGACTTCCAACACAGAGCACTAAGAACCTATATAGTTAATATGTAGCAAAAATTGTATGTGTTACAAACTCTGGTTCCCTTTCCCCCTGGGACACAGCTAGACTGTATGTCCCCCACCCCCAATGCAGTTCCATGGGCCGTCCCTCTCAGCTGGCACAGGGGACCTTCCCACTGACAGATCTGCATCCCATCTGCACTCTCCCCACGTGCAGGCCACTGCAGCAGGGGGGCTGGGGTGGGCCAGACTGGGGGTGTGGGGCCTGTGGGGAAGGAGCCTGGGTCCTGGGGGGGGACTCGTGAGAAGAGCAGAGGCTGCACCTTCTCTTGGGTAAATCTTTGGGCTGCTGCGGTTTTTCTGTCCCTGTAGTTGACATTGCCCTGACAAACTCAGGGAAGTCTCGGAGAAAAGATGCTGCATAAATGGACAACCCATCCCCCATTGCAATTAAAACTTCCATCTTTTGGGAAAAAAAAGTTCCATAAACCTTTAAAAGAGAACAAATTTCCATAATCCATAAACTCAATTTTTTTAAACTTCAAAAGAATTCAGGGTGTTTGTTTTTTGCAAGTACTCTCCGTGACAGTCATGATGATGTCAATGTTTCTGGACTGGGATTCTTTAAATAAGAGAGAGAGAAAAAAAGAAAAGAAGCTTACAGAATACAACAAGGAAAACAACGTGTCTCGCCAAAATTCCTTCAAAAGCCTTGTAAAAACTCTATTAGAAAATACACCGAATTCCATTTTTTGCCTATTGGTTATCACAACGTTTGAATACTTAAAACCTTTCATGTTAGATAAAATAGTTTCTTCCTTCTTTGTGGATCGTTTGCTTTATTGTGTGTTAAACTCATAAACAACAAAAATATCTGACACTCACTCTAAAAGGCTATATGATATCAATATGCAGGTGACTCGAATGCAGTTCCCCCAGGAAGGGAGCAGGTGTGAAATTGAGTTCTTCTTCACTCTAGGCCCCAAGCGAGGTCATTGTCATGTGGACACAACCGCACTGTCCCTGCTGGTGGGATTTCTAACTACATTAAGCACCCTCTTGTCCTCCATGTACTAACCTCTCGTCACTTTTCTGAAACCCAAAGACATCTCTTGAAAGTTCGAGACATGTTTAAAGGATCATGTGTGAGCTGACACTAAATCTTTCTAGAACAGCTCTAACTGGAGCTAGAAAAATCTCTAAGTCAGATGATTTCGCAGCTTCTGCTCTGATTTTGTGCATAGGAGTGAGCAGAGGTCACCTTTAGACTTCGTTGTTTAGTTTTGATTGGCCCATGATACTTGCCCATGTGGACGAAGCACAATGTGCAGTTTGGATTCCTGTGGACACTGGGCAATGGTCAGCTCAGGTGAATCAGTGTCACCATCTCCTCAGACTCTTAGCATTTCCTGTGGAGAGCACCCCCAAGCTCCTCTGCCCTGGGACAGCCTCACACAAGCTGCTCCTGGCATTCTAGGCTGCAAGCCTTGATGGAAACCTGCCCCTCCCCATCTTACCAGGACCGACCAGCATCCAGGAGCTGATTGTGGAGACTCAGAGCTCACTAGGTGCCTGGAGTCCTCCCCCTCCTGCATTTGTGCCGTAGAAGGGTGGCTTGCCTGTCCCACTAGGCAGGAGGGGTTCATGGGAAGACTCCTGGGACAGCACTGGGACCCTGTCTTAGGGCCTTTTCCTGGTTGGGCTCTTGGTTGTTTTCTTAAAGGACACAGTCCCCCTCATTCCTGCCTTTCTCTGAGCCTCAGGGCAATTTTGCATTTGTGAATTCTGGGAGTCAGCTCCCATTTACTGCTTAAGCTACTTTATTCTAGGCTCTGTTCCAATGAAAAGCTGATAAGTGAACAGCGAGGAGAGAGGCAGCCCCAGGCCAGTGCGTGATAGCAGCCTCGCTCTTCCTGAGCTGCTGTGGGAGGCAGGAGCGCCCCAGCTCGAGGGACTGCATCCACGTGTCACCCTTGGGACCAAGTTCAGTACCTTAATAGAGAAATGTGAAGAGAAGGAATAAAACAGAACAGAAAATAAAATGAAAGGAAAGCAAGAGAAAAAGGATTTAGTGTATCTGGGGCTGGTTTGACCGTGGGCTCCAGCTGGCCAGGCTCCAGAACCAGAGGGGGACCAGGGGTTCACTGCTCACCAGATGCCCTTGGACCTTGCTCAGAGCCTGGCACCAGGGGACGATGACTAATAGGTGTTGATTATGCAGGTAACAGAAAGAGAGGGAGTGCCCGGAGGAAGACCTGCAGGTGAGCTTCAGTGTGAGTGGGTCTCCTGGGAAGAGCGGGCGCCCTGTCCTTGGACTCAGCTGGTCCAGCTCTTGATGCCCCAATGGATAGTTCTCTCAAGGGCACAGCAGCCTTCTTGGGCTTTGTGTCTTTTTACTTTATTTTAAATTTGCTTTTCATTTTCCCTCCGGACCTTGAGCACATTCATAATGAAAGCAATAAACAGATGTCTCTCAACACAAAAGAGCTTTGATCTTTCACACAACTTTAATCGTATTTTTCTGTTTAATACTCATCAGTAAATATTGTGAAATAAAGACTTCATCCCAAACAACCCAGTCTTACTGGAAACTCTGCAGAATTGAGATGGAGGACACACCAGTTTGACCAAACCTGAGTGAGCCGTTCAGCCACAGTTTTAAATTTGTTCTATGGCCAGATGATCATCCGAAAACTCTGAAAAAGAAAATGCATTGCAAAAGGAGCTCCAAACTTAAAAGATAACAAGGAAAAGGAAGGTTCAGCTTTGACCTTGATGTGACCTTGAGGACACTCATTGGTGTCCCAGTGCCAGTGCAGAAGGAAGGTTGGGAATATCCTACTGTCTCTCTAGACCAGGAAATGTGTCCAGGTTCATTGGCTGGTGGACTTGAGCATCCCAAGCTGAATCCTTACAGAGGCCAGGAAGATGGACTAATGAGTGAGGCATGCTGGGGAATTTCCTTGGGGACATGCTTTTTAGATCATTGAACAAGTAGTCATATTCTTCAATTTCAGAGGAGATGAGATTTCCCATTTTACTGGAAACACCTGGTGCTTTGGGTCTAGCTTTGGTTTATCAATTTTCAATAAAGCCAGAGAGGAAAATTATTCACTTCCCTCGTAACTCTAAACCACTGGAAATGGTTAAAAATGGCACAGTGCATGGTCCTAGCTACTGGGGAGGCTGAGGCAGGAGGATCACTGGAGTCCAGGACTCAAGGCAGCCTGGGCAGCACGGTAGGAGCCTATCTTAAAAACCAACAATTTCAATGACAAGTGAAAAGCAAAAGCAGGATAACTAATACAGTCCATGTGAACAAATGCAATATTAGCCCATTAGGGTACAGTAAGGAGGGGTGTGGGTTGTGGAAAACTAAAAGCAGAGGTCCTGCTAAAGCTGGCCACCACCATTTAGAGCCACTGATGGATGCAGACAGAGCAGGAGCCAGGGGGCAGAGCACCTCAGCTCCAGAGAAAGACTCAGATCCAGTGTTCTGCATACAATTCTTACCATTTTCAAAGGTCACAGTGCTTCACTTTTTCATGCTTCCTGCCAGGACAGGACTGGTGTGAGGCAGACCTCTGAAGCCAGTGTCCTTCTGGAGTTGCTTTGCTCCATGGGTCCTTTACTCATTCACTCAGCAAAGACTTACGGAGCCCCAGCGCTGCAGCAGGCACCTGCAGGAAAGGCAAGAACAGGAACGAGGTTCGCACCGCTGACTTCTAGAGCTCGCACTCTGGTTATGGGCAGAAGAACTGAATGAGCACCCACTGCATGGTACAGAGGCTGCCCCCAGGGCAAGCGGAGTCCTGTGAGTGACCCAGGGCTGCGCATCACCCACTTGGGTGTAATAGTAAACTTTTTTGTATGTAAACTTAAAATAAAATAAAATAAAATATGGTACAGCAAGTGGGTCAATGCAAGCCAGGATGCAGGAAGTGATAAAGTAACCTCTCTACATGACAAAATCACCAGTTAGTTAACAAAAGCAAAAGGTGGGGAAGTTGATTAAGTGATTTTTTTTTCTTTTTTTTTATTTATTCTTTTATTTACTTATTGATTCATTGAACACAAATGGAGTACAGCTATTGTTTCACTGGTTGTACACAAAGTAG
>JAJEJO010048696.1:0-189323 GCA_020662805.1 Glaucomys volans | reverse complement strand
AAATCTCGTTGAGAGTCATATTCCTGCTGTTTGAATCCCGAGCAAGTAGGAATCCACGGAGCAAGTAGGAATGCAGCCTTCCTGTAATCCGCCATCTTGGATCTCCTGATTAAGTGATTTTGAATAGCACTGTCTTGATGGGAGGTTGGGATGTTAGAGACACAAAGAACTGGGCTCACTCTCCTGTTGGTCCATTTGCTTCCCATGGGGTACATGTTAGTATTTCTGAAGCTATTTTACATCCATGTGGGATTTACATGAAAAACTAGCAGATACTGAGAGCTCGGCTGCAGAACTGTTAGTGAAGGAGGCTCCACTGTAGGGAAGAGGAGCGTGAAGGTGAACCCCCAGGATGGGACTGAGGTCAGAGATATTAGCAAGAGCTCCCTGAGTCTAACCTCTGTGCACATCCTCACCATGTCTGCATCTGGACACAGCTGCACCCTGTCTCAGCACTTAGACGGCTTCCTGTATGTAGGTGACCATGGAGACCCAGGTGAGGAGAGAGACGGAGGGCAGGCAGCAGACATATCCATGGAGAGGCAATCTGTCTGTCCACCGGGGTCAGTGCCCACTAAGTGGCGGCACTCAGTGGTAAACGGCCCTAGGCAGTGACCTTGGCTTCTCAACACTGCTCTTCAGTCAAAGAAGGCGGGGCTCCTGGAAGAAGTGGGCAAACTCATGGCGGGGCAGGGAAAGCACGAGATGGCCCCAGCCTCCTGCAGTCTCAGAAAGCGCCAAGTGTTCCAGAGAGGGGGGCTGTGTGAAAACTGCAGGGGCCACCGTGAAACTGTCACAAATGACACGAGTGGGGAAACCGGAGGAGCAAGCCCAGAATGATGGCACTGGGTTAAAGAATGAGGCCTTTTTGAGACCCTGTGGGGACAAGTAAACCAGCAAACACAGAAAACATAAGGTTTAATAGGACAGACTGATGGGCTCTCTCTTAGAGATGAATTTCAATTACTGCAGGCTAAAAGGAATTAGGGGTACAGAAGTCACCACTAGAGGGAGGAATGACACAGTAAGTGTGTCCTGCCTTTGCTGGGCTTGGTGGCTCAGCCTGTCATTCCAGCCACTCAGGAGGTGAGGGCGGGAGGGTCACAAGTTCAAGGGCAGCCTGGGCAACTTCAGACCCTGTCTCAAAAATATGATGATGATGATGATGATGATGCTGGTGATGATGATGGTGATGATGATGATGGTAATTAAATAACAATAAAAATCACACGATGATGATGACATGTCTGGGAAGGTGGCTCAGTGGTGAGTGCTTGCCTAGCATGGGTGAGGCCTCAGGTGCAATTCCCAGCCACACACACACACACACACACACAATGGTTTTTGCTGCATCCAACATACGTAAAAAGGGTGCTAAAATAGGCAGGTGGAAGTTTAAGGAGAAACAGGACATCGGCATAGTTACAATACATTTCCCCTGAAGCAGAGTCTATTTTACAAAGGAGAACTCCTCACTTTAGACTGAGGACACCCAGAAGGTGCTACCTTCACCAGGGCCCCGAGGTGAGAGAGAACCTCAGGTAGGTGGGCTTCGCGGGTACCACTGCAGCACATCATGAGGGCACAGCTCTGTGGTGTTCTGCCAGTGAGACGCAGCCTAGGGGACATTCCGAAAATAATTGCACAGCACTCTTTGAAGTTTCAAGGTGACGACAAACAAGAATGGTCACATATTGAAGGAGAATAGACAGCTGTGAGCTGGGGAGATGGTGAAGTGGTGGAGCATTTGCCTGGTACCCATGAGGCCCTGGGTTCACTGCCAGGACTGGAAAAACACTAGGATGCATGGAGGTGAATACAATGCAGACCCTGAAATAAGATGTCAGTGAACGAGGATGATACCATTAATTAAACACCTATAGTTAGCAATTATGCACCAGGCTGCCTTTGTACAGTTGGTAACTTGAGGGGAAAGCGTATATAGATCCTAGGGAGGTCTATGCTGCTTCCCACCTCTGAGGTGAATCTTGTATTATTGTTACAAGATTAAAATTACTATAGGGAGGACACAAATGGAAAAATAGCCCAAAGCAGAGAAAAATGGAGACATGCTTCCTCCTCCCACATATTACCCACCAGTGCCTCCCACCAGCCAAACTTGCCCAGAAGACAGCAGGAATGAAGAACCGGGAGAGGCTGAGCTAACCAGCAGGGAGCCAGGAAAAGACAGGGATGATCTGAGAGGAACAAGTCACCCACAGCACAGGAGCCTGAGCAGGGTGTCCTCTGCACTTCCAGAGCTGGGTGGACACACTCATGCTCATGCCAGGACATGTGCTCTGGCTCTCAGCCAGGAATGGATGTGCATGCTCTTCCACCAAGATGGATGGGAATCCCCTTCTTCCCTCATGTCCTGGGCTGTGGTGGGAACCTGGTTTGTTGGAATTGATCAGATTCAGTGTAGAAAGTCTGGAACAAGTAAGTCTGATCCCAGGTAAGTCTGAGCACAGATAAATCTGGAGACAGGTAAGTCTAGAGACAGGTAAGTCTGAGCAAAGGTAAGTCTGAAGACAGGTAAGTCAGAGCAAAGGTAAATCTGAGCACAGATAAGTCTGGAGACAGGTAAGCCTGAGCACATCACAGCTCATACTGCCTTGTACCAAATCTCATCTTGTTCTATCTCCTGGTGGGAAGAATGGGACCCAGGGCTCTGGTGGGGGACCCCTCAGCTGCAGGCTCCACATCTTCAGAACAACCCAGACCTCACTTCACAACTTGAATAGTTTGTTTCCCCTGAATTAATGAGGGGGTATCCTAAGGCTCGATGTGTGGGGTTCCCAGGTGGAGCAACTAGCAGGTTCTTAGGTCATGAGGGTGCACCCTCAGGGGTGGCCTCAATGTCCTTATGAGGAAATGCAGGAGAGAGTTTCCATGTCCTCCATCTGCTCCCCATCAGGAGGGCACCTAAGATGGCCATTGGCAAACCCGGAAGTGAGCCCTCACCAGATACAGGATCTCTGGCACTGTGATCTAGAACTTTTCAGCCTTAACAACAACAAAAAAAAATGCATGTCATTGAAGCCACCCAGCACATGGTATTCTGTTACAGCACCCCAACCAAGATGGGGTGATGGCAGTCTTAGCTCAGACCTCACACTGCGTGAGCATTTTCCTGCCATTTGGGAATTTAGTAAAGAAATAAGGAACAGCAGGTGTTTAATAGGAAACATGGCCATTATCATTGTTATGTGCTGAGTAATGTCTCCAAATAGCTCACATGTTGAAGTCGTATCTCCCAGGACCTCAGAATGTGACTCTATTTGGAGTTGGAATCTTTAAAGATGTAATGAGGTAAAGATGAAGGTTTTAGGGTGAATCCTCATCCAACACTGCCAAGGTCCTGGAGGAAATGCAGACGCAAACATCCAGATCAAAAAGACCAGGAGAAGGACAGATGAGGATGGCTGCCCACAGGCCAGAGAAAGACTGAGAAAGCAACCCTGCCAGTTCCATGACCCTGGACTGCTAACCTCCAGAGTCATGAGAAACCAAATCCCTGTGGTCAAAGCAATTATGGCAGCCTTCACACATTAGGACAAGTGTATTCTCTTCCTGATGAGGGGCCAACACCCCCAATTATGATGATTTAGGTATGAGGTAACTCCCAAAACTCATCTAGAAGGCAATGTAAGAATCTTCAGGTTTCAAAGGTGAAATGATTAGATTATGACAGGTGTGACCAAATCTGTGGATTAATCTAATGGTGTGTGTTAACTGGGTGGTCACAGCAGGTGAGTAGGGTGTGACTGGAGGAGGTGGGTCACTGGGGGTGTGCCTTTGGGGTTTATATCTTGTCCTTGGTGAGAGGAGCTCTCACCACTTCCTGATTGCCATGTCCTGCGTTGCTTTCCTCCTCCTTGCCCTTCCGCCATGATGTTCTGCCTCACCTTAAGCCCAGAGCTATGGAGCTGGCTGACCATGGACTGAACCTCTGAAACTGTGAGCCAAAATAGACTGGTCTTCCTGTACATTGCTCTTGTCAGGTCATTTGATCACTCTGGTGCAAAGCTGACTGACACTCTAGCCTTGCAGTTCAGCAGGACTTCAGTCTTCAGCAGCCCTGTGGACAAATCCAAGAGGGAGTAAGACACTGATCCAGTGGTCCAGAGACCCCAAAGGAGGAAGGTGGAGGGCTGCCTGCTGCCTTTTTTCCTATTCCAGTAGCATGCATTGCCCTCCTCAGGAAATACTGTTCCCTTCACCTTCCCACGTATCCTGAGTTTGTCTGTCATCTCAGAACAGCACCTACTGAGGGTGATATCAACCCTTCCTGACCAAGAAAGTCACATCCCAGTCTCTCCAGGGCGTGGGAGTTGAGGGAAGGAGAAGGAGCTAAGTTATAAAGGAAATCGGGCTCCACACTTAGTGGGAAGAAGCAGGCTCTCTGCTGCATAAACTGGTTTTAGGGGAAATTGACTCATCTTTCTTCTATTTACAGGCCTTACCTTCCTTCTCACATCTCCCAGGTGTGAAATAAGCTCTCTTCCTGGAGACCTGTGTGCGCCATCTTCTCCACCTCTCACTTAGGCAGAGCCCAGATTTGAATTCAGTTCCCTGTTGCATGCTGATGACCGGCAGGCAAACTGTGTCCTTTGCATGTGAGTCAGCCTGGTTGGACAGTGTGAGACGGCCCATCCCAGATGCCTCCTCTAACTGCCCCTGTGGGAGTCACAAGGAATCCAATTTGTCATATTCCAAAGCTCAGCAAATGTCCCCAGAATGGCCTTTGGGGACACATATCGATTTAGTGTTGGCTGCACTCCTGAAGAGTTAAGTGACTGAAGATGCTTTTTACCGTTGGTTCTAAATTAAGCACGGAACTTTGGACATCTTTCTGGGAGCCGGGATATTAATCTATTGCAGCCAGTTGATATCCAGTCTCAGATCTTTAAACCTCAGATCATCCGCATCCCAGTCCTCCCCAGGACATTCTGGTGCCCCGCAAGCTCTCCTCAGGAGCTGTGAGCCCTGTGCTTGGACGGGAGGGATTTCCCTCTGTGGAGGTGAGAGTATTTCACTCAGTCTAGAGAGCTATTGTTCTGGGCCAGAATCCTTCCAGTTCCCAGCCTCCCTTTCTTTCCCAGTTCGTGAGTTACCCCTCTCAGCTCTTGAGTGGCAGAATCTCTCCAGCACTCACAGAAAATGGAAGCATAAGAGCACATCTGCAGGGATCCCCCGGCACCCCTTCTCATTCTACCTGTGACACCACAGCAGCAAAACAAATATCACACTCCTATAAATACTCCACCAAAGGCCAGGAGCCTCCAGCCTCACTGATTTCCACTGAGATTTTATTTATTCTGTCTCTCTCCCCAATTCTGTGTGTCATGGATTTCTTAAAACAAATAGATTAAATTTCTAAAAAGAAAACCTTAATCATCACAAATTCATTAGATGGCAACCGTTGTTTATAGTGTGAGGGTGGCCTGCCCGGAGCTCTCTGCAGTGACAATTTAATCCAAGCACAATACAGATCTCCACCCCAGTGTCAGGAGGCTGGAGCTGCAGAGCTGCCAGAGCACTTGGTAGGACCTGTTCAGGACCTGGGCCTGCTTTCCTCCTCGGAGACCGTCTGCATGGTGCCTTCATCCAGGAAGGTGTGGGGGGGTCACCTTTCCCTGGCACAGGCTGGAGGTGGAGTACAGCCTCCGGACATTTGGTTTGACAGTGACCATTGAAGCTGGAGACCAGGGCCTGCTGGGTCCAGGTGTTGTTGTCAGTGGAAAAAGACCCTCCAAAGCAAAGGGACAGACAAGGGCAATATTTCAATCTCACCCTCTTTCTCTCCTGCTGACGTTCACACAGCACCTTGGCAATGGCAGGCTCCTTAGAGACAATTCGTGGCATGAAGCACAGTCACAATTTTGGGGTCCCATCTGCACAGTCTTGTTCCAGAACTGATCATCAAGCCCATCAGATTCCTCAGAAGCTGTTCTCCACTTCCCCACCCAGTTCCTTCTCAGCCACTGACCCATTTTCTGTCTTAGTGGATTTACCTGTTCTGGATATTTCTATAAGTGGATGGAGGCCCTTGGTGGCCTGTGGTGACGGCTTCATTAATTTAGTGCAATGTGGAAAATTTCAGTCATGTGAACTCAGGAGTTCATTCTCTCTCTCTCTCTCTCTCTCTCTCTCTCTCTCTCTCTCTCTTTCCCTCTCCCTCTCTCTCTCTAGCTAAATATCATCCCACTGCACAGATGCACACTTTTTAAATCCAGTCACTCAGGGATGGCATTTGGATGACTGCCAACTCTAAACCACCTGGAGGCTCCCTTGCTATGATGACCCTCGCACCACATGAGCAAACCATTCCTGAAACTACTATCAACAAACGCTAATTTGCGGGAAGGGGACAAAGCTTAGGCAGGAACCACAGGGCACAAAGGAAGCTGGTGGATTTGGTCTGTTTTTGCTCCTCGGTCCCACACACACCTGCCCTCATCTAAGGTCAGAGAGCACTCTACAGCCCAACAACAGCACAGAACAGGCTCCTGGTGCAGCAGAGAGCTATCAAGGAGCTCAGGCCTGGAGGACTTTCAGAGTGCAATGAGGGTGGAAAACGTCATTGTGAAACTTGTCCTCACAACAATCTGAATTGTATTCTTATGCACTACTGTGTATCTGGTGTGAACAGTACATAGTAGATGCTTATTAAATATTTTATGAATTAGTCAATGAAACAAAGGCTGTTTAAAATGTATGTTGCCTCCCCTTGCTGCATGGTATGTACAGATTCTTAATCTTATTTTCTGCTATGCTAGTTTTTTCTTTCTCTTTTTTCCCCCTAATTAGTACCAATCCCAAGAATATCCATGAGTGTGAAAGAATTTCCCACTTTCCTGATTTATGCTTTTTTATGTTGCCTTCTAAGCCAATTCTAAAACTTCTAAAAGGCTGCTTGGGATTTATGGAGGCCAAAGAAGGAGGCCAGGTGAGTGGCAAACATGGAATTAGTAAAAGCTACACATGTCAGCTAACCAGGACCCACAGGAGGCTGGATGGGAATGCTGTTAATAATGGGTGCGTTTGACTGCAGTAACAGAAATTTTAGCTATATTTGCTTAAATCATGGGAATTATTGTTAAGTATCTCCAGCAATTTGGGGGATATTTGACTTCATGTGGTCATCAATATTTCACTCCTTCAATATTTCTAACTCTGCATCTTTAATGTATTTGTCTTTTTCCACCATGTTGTTATCTTATAATAGAAAGACAGACATCATGGTTGTAGGCATTCTGTGCTTCCAGGACAGCTGCCAAAGGAAAGGGAGAGAGGAGGCCACCTGGCCTTAACATTGAATGAAGAAGGAAAGTCTTGCCCTGAAATCTTTTTGTGATGTATTCTTAGCTGTCATTGGTCAGACCCAGCCACATGGCCGAGACCTCAACCAATCACAGTCTTGTGTGTTTATAATTGTAAACTGCTTGGATCAATCAGGACCTGTCCCCTGAGTCTGGGGGAGGGACAATAAGCTGCTCATCAGGTATCAGGTCAAAAATGGGGAGCAGACATCCAGTAGGTTCAGAGGTGGAAAAAAGCCTTCTTGGTGGAAGGAAACCATTTTGCTTTAAGACAGATGGTTTTCAGTGTTAAGCAAAGGAAATCAAATGCATTTCAATGTCATAGTGACAGATTTGTTCTTTTTCCAATTGTTTTTGAGTTTTTCTGATTGAATCAAGGAGAAAAGTCTGTTTGTTGCTTTTGTCCTTCCAGAGTGTCAATCAGTCTTTATCAGAGAGGAAGCAGAGTCCAAGGCTTACGCATCACCGGCATCACACTGCCATGTGAAGACATCCCCTAGATTTATTTACATAATGATCCCCCATTTACTTTAAGTTGTAAAGATTTACCATCATGATATTGAATCATCTTGGAATACACTTCACAATAATATAGTTAGTTAAATATAATACAAATACTATGGTAACATGGAACTAATTATAAAGATAGTTTTTTAATAGTTTAAAAATTAAGAATCACTGCACACAAGGCCATAGGGAGAAGATTTCCAGGACGATCGAGAATCTAGAAGAAAAAGCTGAAGGTTGAATCTAGGTTAATTTTTAGGGCAAAATCAATGGAAAATTTAAAAAGGCAACAATGGTATTTCTCATCCTTTGATGTACTCAGTACTATTGTTTCTGAAAAGAGGCCGAAGCATTCAAAGCACAATTCAAAATATTTCGAACTCTTACCTGTGATTTAGAATTAAGATAATACAGGTAGTCATAGCTTGTGAACTCAGATAGATGACAGGTAGGCAGATCCGACAGACAGACACCTGGACATGGTGACAGACATGCCATTTCTTGGATGGGTGTCTTTAACTAGTGATTGCAGGATCAGGTCCCTACTTTTAAAAAGTGTCATGTTGGTTAACTGCAACAATTTCATCAATGGAGAAAAATATCGTACTTTAGTCTGTGCCTCTGAATTGTGTTCAGTGATATAAATCGACCCCAGGCCTGATGTGTTGTGGCAGGGTACTGTGGGTGTGGGGAGAGTCCCAAGGGCCAGGGATCTGACTTCAGGTGGTGAACAACAGACTCACACAGTGAGAGTAGTTTCTAGATTATTTTTTTGTCCTTTCCATTATCTCAGGAGGACACCTGGCTAGAGGCCTTTAACTCCTGACAGCTCTCACATTCTCCAGGGAGAACTGAGCAGAGCTCCAGGTGGTCTGCAGGAGGGGCTGGTTCAGTAGCTCAACAGGCCTGGGGTGCGGGTGTGGTCAGGGCACCCTGGACTCTCCAGTGTAACCACAGGGTGGTGGCCCAGCCTTCCCACCTCCCATCCTCAGGCATTGATCCTGTGCACTGGGGAAGGGTGCAGAGAGCCCCCAGGGGTTTTGTCATAGAAGTCCTTATTTCCTGGGAATTTTCTCTCCAGCAGCCCCAGCCCTGAATTCCTCCAGGTGAAGCCAGAGCTGGGCCCACGCCTGCACCCAGACCTGCAGCTGGCACAGCGGAGCTGCCAAACATCACCCAGCTTCCTCTCCTGGGTCTCCACACCAGGTTGGCATGGGAGGAAGGGCAGGGAACTGGGGGCCGTGGACGGATCTCCAACACTGCTCTGTCACTTCACTTGTGCTACATATTTTATTCAAATGGCACTTACAACAGTGATTGAGAGCAATAAGATGTGACTTCCTTTAAAGGAGAAATGGTAAGTTATTTGAAGGTGGTATTTGGTGGCAGGTGGGGTCAATGGGGACGTGAACATGAGGAGGGTTGTGCAGATGACATCTCAGCCAATGTTGTGCTATTTCATGTTGTCATTTAGGATCAAAAATCCCATGGATATTATTCCAGTTTTTCAAATAAGATTAAAAATTAAGGGCTGGGGATATAGCTCAGTTGGTAGAGTGCCTGCCTTGCAAACACAAGGCCCTGGGTTCAATCCCCAGCACCGAAAAAAAAAAAAAATCAATCATAACACATTTTTCATGTTGATTGGGGTTAGGGATGTAGCTTGGAGGTAGAGCACTGGCTTAGCACCCTGAGGCCCTGGGTTTGATCCCCAGGACTGCAAAACAAAGAAACAGACAAAACCACAATAGCAAATATTGGCAAGTAAATTGGGTGCTTTGTTTGATATGCAATTCATTCCACGCATGGTGAGCCATGGGTCAGAGCTGGGTGACTCAGGCCTCAGGCTGGTGTCTGTAGGTGACGTTCCTCTGATTACCAGCTGGGGCTCTTCCTGGGGACCCCCTCACCCCTCCACTGCTCTGCTGTCCCCAAATTGGTTCCTCTGCCTCATTTGACCTGTGGATACTCTCAGAAGAAAGGAGGGTGGGATGGAAGGCTCCCAGCAGGTGACTGACAGCTCAGCCAGGTGCCAGTCTCTGCAGAAGCCAGGATTGGAAGGTGTGTCAAGTGCCACCCGCAGAACTGTCTGCTTCCTCATTGGCCAAGGTCCACATCTAGGGTGACTAACTCTTAGTTGTCCAGGACTCAAGTCCTACATCCTGGGAATTCCCTCAGACAGGGCAAACTGCAAGAGTCTGTTCACCCTGTCCACACCACACCACAGAACCTACAATAACAGATTTCCATTTTCTCAGACTTTGCTTTTTAATGGCATGTGATCCAGTCTGGGCCTGTGACATGTGAGGGGAATAGTGATGACATCGATCATAAATGTCTCCTTAAAAGAGAAGTTCAGATTCAACTTATCTTCTTCCTCCATTTTGCTTCTTTCCTCCAAGATGTGATGCTTGGAGCTCTGGAAACCTTTTCATGGACATGAGGAAAAAAGTTTACAGACTGAGCTAATACATTGAGTATAATATAAAACCATGATGGAAAGACAGGTTTCTTGAAGCCTGGTGAGCTGCTAGGCCAGACCTGAAGTGGCCAACCATGGGCTTCATGATCCAAGACACAAATTCACATCCTTTCTACCAGCTGCTGATGACTCAGCATCAAGGCAAACAAACATTAGTGTTAGATGAGCCGCACAGAAGGGGGACATTCTGATTGTTAATAAGATCCAGAGTGTGGAAGTAAACTCTACCTCCTTCCCCATGTCCTCCTCTGAAAGCCAGGACACGGTCTACCTCATTCAGCAGGACACCGACCCGGCATGACCACTCTGCCTTCATCAACAGTTTCCAAATGCCTTTCCTTGTCTGCTTGAGGGCTTGAGAGTCACGTGGGAACTCCTAACACCAGCCCAGAGATGGGCGGCTGCAGGCACAGCCTCTGTTCACAGTTAGCAAACTGACTCAGAGTTATGGGGTAGATGGGCCACAGAGGCAGTGACTCTACAGAGACAGGGGCTTGGGTGACAGGGCTGGGGACATGCTGTCCATTCTGTCTATCCCCAGGAGAGGGGCGATCACCCAACCCCACCATTTGGTAGAAAATCTCCAGGGAGAAACACAGGTAGCAGCATCGTGTGTCGGCATGATCAGTGGCCATGTGCAGAGCCCAGGTCCCATCAGCAGACTGTGGGCCTGGGTAACGGCTCATGGCTCCCGCTCGTTCTCAACACCCAGCTGAGTTCAGGCTCAGGGAAGTTTCCCAGGCTGGGTCCCCCAGGCCTCTTCAGGGCCTGGCCCTGCAACCATCATGATCTCCATGTTCCCCCCAAAACCCATCTGTCTCAACTCTACTGCCTGATCAGGACAGATGCCCCCAACAGTCCCTCTGCAGAAGGCTGAGAGTGCAATGCGGGGATCTCAGTGAGCCAGGGTTTTCATGTCCCTGGTTTCCCCGCAGTGAGCAGCGTTGGAATAGGTGGAAAGGAGGCTCTGCAGGCTCCAGGCCACGTCTCAGGTGGGTGGGCTGACGTGCAACCCACTCTGCCCTGGATGCTGCTTTCCTCTGATATGGGGGAGTTCATGTCAGTCAGGACCACCAGGCATTCCGCGGAAGGCCAGATGTAAAGGCAGGTCCATAGCCACCGCCACACACGCAGACTCATACCCCCGTGCACGTGTGTGAGATTGTGTGAAATGCGGAAGGTGCTCACGGACATCATTTCCATGGAAACTGCAGAGTCCAGACGTGTGACCCCATATGCAGGTGAAGACCTCTGCAGGGGCTTCCAGCAGACAGGCAGCAGGGCCCTCGGGGGCATCCAGGGCGGTTCTTGTCTCCCACAGACACCACGCTGGCCCCCAGCTGTCTGGCTAAAGCTGACTTCCAGGGTTTCACTTAATGTGCTGCATTGTCTATGTCCCAGCTAAACTTCATCTTAGCACCAGGCCATACTGAGGTGACAGGCAGACCCCAGCCTGACCAAGCCAAGCACACGATTCCTTCAATGCCGCCAGTTTTCAGTCCTTCCCATGAACTGGATGCCACTCTAGGAGTGAAGGATGAGGCAGAATCCACATGTGTGTCCACATGGCACTGACATTCAGGGAACGCACACAGAGTGAGGCTGAGCAGAGGGTGAGGCTGCTGGGGCAACTCCCAGGAGGCAGGCAGGGCTCTGGAGAGGGTGAAAACACAAAGGTGGTGGTGAGGGCCGGACACCAGGAAAGTCATGCCAGCATTTCAGGAGTGAGTCCTGTGGACTCGTGAAGGCCAGGTGCCCCAGAGAGAGGTAAGAGCTACTGCCAAAGCCTAGGGAGGGATGCCTGGCAAGGTCAAGGGGAGCCACAGAACCAGCATTGCAGGAGTCAATGCAGGACTGGGAGAGGAGGGAGGGAGAGCCACAGGACAGGGCTGCCAGGGGGGGAAGGTTTCCACTGATTTCCTCCATGGGAGGGAAGCTCAGGGGAGGGTCTTGCTGAGAGTGAGGTCATGTGATTTAACTTGTTACTCCAGCTTTAGGGGCAGGAGAGGACTCAGGGACAGGAGTTAGGAGGTGATGTCATTTAGCAGAAGGGAGGCAAGGGTCAGAGGCAGGGCAGTGACACTGGAATGACCACAGATCAATCTGCACAGACCCTGGATGCAGGGCTCACCTGGCCCTGGCCTGCTGGGGAGTGTTGATGTCGTGGCAGCAGAGGAGTGGGTTCCAGGGGACCTCAGGATGCAGGACTCAGGAGTGGAGGGACTGAGGGTGAGGCAGGTTCAGGGGTGGAAGAGCCCTGAGCTGTGGTTACAGCAGGGATGTGAAGTTTCGGAGGACGGGAGACAGCCTGGTGGACGCATCCAGAACTCAGGAGAGAGAATCCAGCCAAGTACGGACATTCCTGAGTCATGAAAAAATAGGACACCCAAATCACAAAACAGCAGAAGATACCACAGTGAGCACACAGGAGGACTGGACATTGGCTATTCCACAGCCAGGGACATCAAGGACAGTCTGCGACATGGAACGATACAGAAAGAGCTGTTCGCAAGGCACATGGGGACTGAGAAAATGTGACTCCAGAATCCAAGAGGAGAAGTTGTTTCAAGAGGGTGGGGGTCCCGAGGCTTGAAATAGACATTCAAGTAGGATGAGGGCTGAGACTCAACCTTGAGATTAGGGATATGGAGAAAGGAAATTTGTAGAGTTCTAGGAGTCAAGTGCATCAGCACCTGCACACCAAAGCTCAGAGAAGGACTGCAAACTGTCTGAGGTCACACAGTAAGGTAGCAGCAGAGCTCAGGATCAGATTCTGGCCCCTGACACATGGTTTTCTCCCTGTCACGAGGTCAGTAGGTTACTATTAAGTCACCCAATAGACAAGGCAGACGTTTCTGTTGTTGTTGATGCTGACACTCACTGAAATAAATGATCATTGCTATTTTCCTGGCAACTCCAGCAGTCATGCCAGTCAGAGAAGAATACTGGAATTGCTTCTGTGCTTATCATTAAATTCCTCATTATAGAAAAATGTTCCCAAATGGCGTGGTGATGTGAATAACAATGCACACTGCCTTCACTTCTGTGAGCTAAATGTGGGTTAGAAAAGGGATTAAGTGATGAGGAGAGAGTTTATATCCTGGCCAGGCTGCATTTGGAAGAATCAGTAGGGAAAATTGTCCCAAGTCCAAATGTTAGACAAACAGATTTCCTCCTCTGTAAATGCGGATCACATCTCAGCCACTCAACGTAATCTGTTCTGACATGTGGCAGGAAGTTCTCATAGTCACCCACGAAAAAGTGTCACATCATGAACATGACTGCCATGTCACATCACCATCATCACCATCGCCATCACCATCATCTTCACTTTCACATCCATCATCAGCACTGTCACCACCATCACCATCACCACCATATCAGTTTCACCATATCACCATTACTATCATCATCATCATCACCATGACCACCATCATCATATCATCACCATCATCAGTATCATCAGCATCACCACCAACACCATCACCATCACCATCATCTCCATCACCATCACTATCATCACCATCTTCACTGTCATCATCACTATCATCATCATATTACTATTACCATCACCATCATTATCATCACCATTACCATCACCAGTATCACCACTTTCATCTCCTTTTCTACTATCATCATCACTATCATGAGCATCACCACCATCATCACCATCACCACCGTATCACTATCACAAAATCACCATCACCATCACCATTATCAACATCACCAATCTCATCATCATTATCAGCAGCAGCAGCAGCATTACACCACCGCCACTGTTACCACCACCACCCACCATCATCATCACCACCCTCATCATCACCACCATCATCACCATCACCATCAGCAGCATCATCAGCATCACCATCATCATCACCACCATATCACATTACCATCACCTCCACCATCACCATCACCATTATCACCATCACCACCATGTCACAATCCCCATCTCCACCATTACCATCTACTACTGTCTTCCATGTTTTACGGCTTAGGAGCCATGTCATCAGCACCATCATCATGATCATCATGGATTCCCAGTTTCCATGACTCCATCAGTTTCCCTTCTCAGTCAGGGTTGCTGAGAAGCTGCTCACCCCTCCATCCCCTGTTCCCATGAGTGTCCATCTGCAGCACTGACCGTTCTTGAGATGAAGGGAAACAGGGAAGGGAAGAGATTCATGTCTCCATGAAGTGCCAGGTCTTCCTGAGAGGAACTCTCAGTGGTGAATAAACAAAAAAAGAAAAAAAAAAGAAAAAAAAAAACATGCTTCTTGAAGCAAAAACTTCTCCAGGAGTGAGAAACTAACCGGGAGGGGTGAGTGAGCCCGAGGAGCATGGAGCTAAAGAGGACAAGCTGGCAGAGGGCCTGAAGACCACCAGGGATGGCATCCAGCAGGCAAGCACCAGCTCTGGTGTTCAGCCCTGCCCACAGTGAGCACCTGTCTCTGTGCCCAAGTCCACAGGGCATGGTAGACTCCGTTTCATCTGCAGTGGCTGGGCGACTCCAGGCAGGCACAGGACCCCTGCAGGAGGCCCAGCTGGACACCACCCCGACGACAAGAAGGAAGTTTCGCTCCCCAGACGGCACAGCTTCTCTGTTCAGAGCCAGCGAGCACTTTAATCAATCATGAGGAAAGCATGAGTAATTGTTTTGCTCCCAAGGACAGAGTCACGCCCCAGGCTGGGATGGCCAGACTGTGTGGGAAGCCTCCTGATCTGGGGGCTAATAACCCACACCCCAGGAAACAGGAGGCATCTCTCTTGGGAGCAGCACCCACAAGAGGATGCTGCTAGTGTGACCTGTGCAGCTCCTAGCATCCCATTCCTCACCGCTCAGAGGCATGGGGCTGTGGGTTAGCGTCCCACGGCTCCCCCTCTGTCACTGTCTCATAGGTAACACAGGTGACACCAGCCTTGCTCCAGCACGTTCAATCTGAGTGGTGCTTTGGCTTTGCACATGGCCTCCAGCTCTTCTCTTGGCTGAGGCCTCTCCAGGCATGCACAGGGAGGCCTCCTGCCTCCTGCAGGGAGAGGAGCGAGAGGTTCCTTCCAAAGACCCACCATGCACACCTGTCACTCCCTGCAAAGCTGCCCCTCCATGCGTCTCCTGGAAGGTCTCCAGCCTCCCCGGCTCCGACAGGGTCTCCGCAGGCGCTGCCTTGAGACAGCAGCCAGCTCCTCACCCAGACCCTCCACCCATCACATGCCTGGTGCCCAGCCATCAGAGGCTGCCCCGGTCGCTCTGGATTTCCAGTGTGTTCTCCAAGCACCAGCTCCTCCTTCCATCCTTGGTCTGCATCCAGGTTTTGCAGAAGTGATTGCTGCACATCTTCTGAAGCCGTTTTTAGTCTTGGAGGTACTTGGGCGGCTCCGTGTCATTTTGACCCTCACAATGATGACAATGAGGCAGGTTCTCTCAGCACCTACCCACATTGACAGACGGTTCAGTTGGAGCCCAGGGTGGCTGCTGGCTGCCTCGTGTTTGTGCCTGGAGGGGTCGGGTTCCAGGGAGCCTGACTGTAGGGCCGCAGCTCCTGAGCTCTTTCTGATGCTACCTCAGAACAGCCAGGAAGTCAAGGTGCTGTGGCTCTCGGGAGATGGCCTGTATACCCTGGTGGAGGTTTCTAGAAGAACGAGTATCAGAAGGCACCGGGTTCCCAGCTCAGGGTCACCCCCATGTGACATTTGGCAGTTGCTGAGACATTTCTGTTTGTCCCAATCAGGGAAGAACCTGGTGGGAAGAGGGCAGAGACACCCACCATCCCACAGTGACAGCATAGCCTCTGCTGCCATCTGGGTGCAGTGGACAGTGTCCCCTCAGGTCACTGGGAGTGCTGTCCTCAGAAAGGATTAAGACGGTTCTCTGGAAGCCTGGTGAGTTTGTGTGAGGCCATTGTTGGAAAAGGGCGAGCCTCCCCTCACCCTGGCTTCCCATCTCACCATGATACATCTCCCTCCTCTGCATGTTCCCACCCCAGTGCCATCTGCCACCAGGTCCTCACCAGAGCTGAGTCCTTGCCAGTGCTGTGCCCTGGAACCTGCTGTGCTGTGAGCTAGAGAAACCTCTTTCCCTTATAAAATACCCAACCTCTGATCTTTCGTGTTAGCAATGGAAGCAGGGAATAACATAGCTCCCATAACAAAGGGCCATCCATCCCAAACAACAGCAGGGCTGAGGGTGAGAAGCCTGCTCCAGAGAAGAATGGGAAGAAACTCAGGGCTTCTCAGGGCTGGTGCTCTGGTCCCATCCTGGCCTCTTTGGACTCCTGCAAGCGTGTTCATCTCTCCCCATGAACTCAGCACCCCTGTCTCACCCATCTACCTGGATCCCACTCAATCCTAAAGAGGTGCTTCCTACTGAGCTCTCTTGCTCAGTGCCCTATGGCCCCTCCCAGCTCTGCTGACCATAGGGCTCAGGTGTGGACCAAGACATCTCCTGTGACCTACTTCTGGCCTGAAGCCTCCAGGTCTTGTTTGCCGTTGCTTCTCTGTACTGGTCAGTGACCTGTGGTCCTTCACTTACCTCCTGTGCTCACCACGTCTCAGGCCCTTTGCCCAGGCTGCTGCCCTAACAAGAATAGCATAAGATTTCCTCTGCTGTCACTCTGTCCTGCTCAGCTCCATGGGAGTGGGATTCCTGCTACCACTGGGGTACGATGGATGTCTCAGAGGAAGTCCGAAGGCCTAAGTAGTAATCTTCCCAAAGCTGCCTGTGTGAAGTTACGTGCCAATTTGCAGGATCTAAATCATGTTCTGTTTTCCCACTTTGTGCATGTTGTGTGTGTTTGCTTGTTTGCTTTAGGTGGCAGCTCCTTTCTTTTCCAGGGGAAGCGTGTCTCCTCTGAGCAAGAAGGCAGGAGTCCAGGGGACAGGTGAGGCTACCCTGGCCTGGGACACTGCTACCTTTGCCCCAACAGGGGGGCACCACTGTGGGACCCCCTCCCCTGATCCCTTTGCTTTAGTGCCTGGAACATGGACACAGCTCAGTGCTTTCAGGATGGAACAGGTCATCACTGGGGTGGATTCTGAGGACAGAATGCCATCTCAAGAATCGTGTCCAGAAAACCCTGTGTGGCAGTGAGCGCCATCATATGAAGCTGGTCTCTCATTGGCCAATTTACTGGGGCATGATCTCTGGAAAGGGACATTTTCACACTTATCACAACTCAGGTTACACAGGAGAGAATTCAGCTAGAAAGCTGCATGTCTCCATGAATCTAGCTGAAGCCTTCAAATCCAGGAAAAAACAAAACAAAACAAAAACAAAAACAAAACAGTTGCAAGTGCAGCATCTAAAGCACAGGAGACATCAGGTAACTTCTCCAGCCTTCCCAAGTCTCTTTAATACCATGTCCTTGTGATTTCCGTGGATCTCTAACAATTACATTTATAGTACAAGGTTTCAGTGGTTATTTGAACACTCTATTCACCACTGGCAATGAGTCCTTACTAATGAGCTCAGAGTGGCTGTTCAGTGCAGGAGCAAGCAGTTCATAATAAGTGCAAGCTGGATTTAGTGACCAGGCTTCCTCCGGGCAAACAGAGCAGACACAAGTTAGAAAATGCCCTTGGATCAGAATCTTTCAGCTGAAGATTCCAAGTATCACTTTAAAAAAAAGATAATTAAAAACTGACTTAAAATGTCACATAAGTGGAATCACATGTAAATCTGGGGGGAAAATAACCTATTTACAAATAGCATGATTAACCACATGCGAGGCGATGCCCAAGTAGAAAGACAATTCAGAAAAGAAAATTCTCTACTTCTAATCAATTCCCAGTACGTTTGCAGTGAGATGATTTCTCCATCATGGTCTAATTCCCATTGCTCCACAGAGTCAGCATGTGTAAAAGGTGAGTTCCGTGATGCTCGCCCAGGTCCTCTTACCTGGGAGGGAAAGCCTGTTGGCCAGAGCAACCTATCACTACCCTAGGAAGACCATGGTGACATGGCAGCAGCCCCTGAAATCAGGAGGACATGGTGGTGGCCTAGGGGCTGACGCTCTCCAGAGCAGAAGGAAGTAGGAGAAGCTGCACTGGGTGGCTGTGGTGGGGAGAGCATGATGGCGGGAAGCTTTCCTCCAGCAACCGCAGCTCTGCATGGCACACCCCACACCACTCCTGATGGGGTGCTGCCCTCAGCAGGGTCTCCCCACCTGCCCGCACCTGGCTCAGGGCCCCAGAGGCACCGGAACAGGAAGAACCGCCTACTGCACAGAATTGCCAGCACAGGGAGTGCGGCCATCTCTGAGCATGTGCTCAGAGCTGTGGTGACAATGACCTGCCATCTGGGTCAGGAAACCTAAACAGGACTGTGCAGATCTGGGGGTGGCAGTGGCTTCACATGGTGACGTGTGTCCCCAGTGACCCTCAGCCACTCCACTCACTGCTCACTTCCACTGACCCTCAGGCTCTTTGGGACGGTTCCCTTCCCAGGGGCTGAGAGGGGTCCCATCTCCTCTGAGCCCCTTGCCTGTGGGAAGAGTGGGCAGTGGGGCAGCAGGTGTGGGGGCCTGTGGGGGACTTTGTGGCCCCACCTGAGTAGGGCCACCTCCCCTTGGTTGGAATTCACCACATGGCCACGCCTAGCCACCAAGGAGGCTGGGGAATGAGTCTAGGCAGGAGAAGGAAGTGGGTGGGTGACACCCAGCATCCTGCTGAAGCTCCCACAGCCAGTCACGCTCTGGATCTGCTCCTGTGTCCTTAGATATGCTCGGTGGGGGTCACTAAGGCTATGCACATCGCATGGTCACATACACATATATGGAGGACATACACGTGTGTCATATAATTGTCCCACGAGTCAGCGGTGGACAGCGGGGCAGGCTCCCAGGAGAGGTGGACCTGTCTAAGATGCAGTCTGAACAGGAGGGAGCGGCTCAGGGACGGGTGCACACGTGGGCCCCAGCTGTCGTTAGAGGCAGGCCTCCAGAGCCCAAAGCAGGGGCAGACTCTCTGTGGGAACCAGAGAGAAGCTCTGGGGCCGGACCCTGAAGGGAGTTCACTCACTGCTGGGAACCAGGGTGAGGGGGCTGCAGTGGGGAGGCACCAAGGAGGGACGAGGGGAGTTCACTCCTGCAGGCCTGAGTGGCCCTGGGTGCAGAGCAGAGGGGGTGGGGACAGAGGGACACCAGGGGGTGAGCATGAGGGAGGGAAGCTCCTGGAGCAGGTGAGGTGGGATGGGCACCACGGAGGAGCTGCTGCTGTGTCACTGGAAGGGGCCAGGCTGGGCACAGATCAGTGAGAGTCCCAGGACCTGGGTGGTGATGGGAGGCACGGTGACCAGATCATAGCCTGCAGAGTGGTACATAGTCCAGAGTGCTGCTGGATGAGGGCCCGTGCTGAGCTGTGAGTGACAGATGGTACCCCCTGGGAGCCACTGGCAACACGGGGGCTAACAGCCAAGTGGTCCCTCCATGGGATCCTCTGAGGGACCCTGAACTCCCCCTCTTGAGGGTCACCTTGCCCAGATGAGATAGGCACTATCTTCAGGTCACTTTGAGACACCACAGGGGCGTGGGGGAAGAGGGCAGGAGCCTAGGCTGCAGGCCCCCATCTGTGTGCTGGGGGCAGTGGGTGGAGAGAGCAAGAAGTGGGAGGCCCAGGGAAGCTGCAGAGAGCCCCACAGTCTGTGCTCTGTGGGAGGAGGCAGGCGAGGCCACAGGAGCATTGAGGCCACAGGAAGTGAGTGTCCAAGGCAGGAGTGGCCATCTGCACCCATGCTGCTGAGGACCTGGTGAGTCTCTCCCTGGATATGGAAACAGAAGCAGAGGTCGCTGGCCGCTGTTGACTCAGGCTTCAGAGTCCAGAGGGCACAAGGGTGGTGGAGGGGGCACAAGCCCCATGGCAAGGACAGGGCCCCTGTGGGAGGGCGGGCTCTGCATGGGGGGCTTGGGAGGTGCTGTCAGCGTCCTAAGTGGAGATTGATCTGCTGCCTGTGGGACACAGCAGAGGCTGGCACAGCCCAGGCAGGGAAGCGGGGTGCTTGACCTTGGCCACTACGAAGGGGACACCTGTGACTGAATCAGTGGGGCTCACACTTCCCTCCCCACAGGGCCATGTGGATGGACTGAGGCTGCAGTGTCACTGGCCCCAGCTCAGAGCAGAGGGTGGTGCAGGACTCGGCACAAGGGTTACTTGCCTGCATCAGGCCAGAGGCCTAGTGATCAGACAAACCTGGGCAGATCACAGGGGAACTGGGAGGGAGACACCCTCCTGGGACCTGGAATTCCCTGGATTCTGTGCCATCATTACTTCTCTGTGACTTTGTCCCAGAGCTGAAAGGAAAAGGCATAGGAGGGGGAAGGAACCCCCACCCAGGCGGTTCTGGTTTTGGCACCTGGAGGGAGGGGGCTGGCTCACCCCGGGCCTGCTTCTCTCCCTCAGCTCCTGCATCCACTTTAATGCATGATTGATGGCTGCAATTAATAGAACCCAATCAGGTGAGGCTGTGCACACAGTGCTGCGCTTAACAGCAGATGTTTCCAATAGCGATTATGGTAGAGTAATAACAACACAGGAGAAGGCGCCCGGTCATCAGCGCTGCTGAGTGTTGGCAAGACTGATGTCTCACTGAGGAGCCACCAGGGAGGAGGCGCTCGGGTCCACAGCCGTGCTGGAGTTGGTCAGGCCTGGGTCAGCCTTTCCCCTCTCTGTGCCTGAGGTCTCCCTTGCTCCCAAGGCCCTCAACCAGGGGGTTGTTCTAGGGGCAGGTGGTTCCTCAGGCTCTGGTTGGGATCCGCCCCTGGCCAGCTCCCAGCTGCCCCCACACACAGTGTGGCTGCTTTTCCTTGTGCAGAGTGGCACCATTTCTCCTGAGTGGGGATGTGAGTCCAAGGCCTCCTGACGCCATGGCCTCTGCAGTGGAAGCCATGCATCCTCTGCCTCCTGGCCCCTGGGTCTCCTCACCAATACCAACACCTCCTCCCTAAGGCTGCTGGGAGGGACGCAGGGCACCACCCAGGGGAAGTCAAGTGTGACACTGTTGTCATTTCCAAGGAGCCTCCCAGGACCCCTCACTGGTCCCTACCAGCAGTGGAATGCAGGGACCAGGCTCATGTGCCTCGTGGCCACCGTGGCTCAGGACAATAAGCAGAGTTGGACCCAGGCCTCACATTCACAAAGGACCGAGGTGCCTCCAGAGCAGCCCAAGGCCCAGGCACAGTCACAAAGAAAGCAGTGCTCAGGGACACCTCAGTAGACTCTTGAACCTGACCCCCACTGAGCAGCTTCCTGCTGAGATGAGCATTCCAACACATCTTTCCATGGTGACATTTGCATCTTGGACAAGCACTCACTTGTTCCTGTGAGCGTGTCATGCGTTTTGAAACGGAATTGTGGCAGCACTTGACTGATCTATTTAAACAGGATGCTGGATGGAAATATAAGCCACCAGCTCATGAAAACAAGGCAAGCTCACTATTTTAGGTTCTCAATGCTCTCATTGCATCTAAGAAGCTCTCCTGGGACAGTGATGCAGGAGGGTACTCAGGGATGAGAAGCGGAAAAGTTTCCAAAGTCCTGAAATCCAGGCTGACTCCCATAGGCCTGTGTGCATATTTCTGGGGAGAACTTCCATTGATGTAATTGGGATATTTGGGTGGGAGGAAGGATAGAGAAGTGAAAAAGAAGGTAAAGGAAGGAGGAAAAGGCCACAAACGCCACGGGAGAAGACAGGTTTCCTCATCAGAGATGCTCAGTCCCCAGGTGGGCTCTGCACCTGCTGGAGCCCCGGGACACTGCAGTGTGTTTCCTCCCTCAGGTGCTAGAGGGCTAGAGACCTGGGGCGCAGTTCTTCACCCGTCAAGAGGGACCAGCAAGGGGCACTGTAGCAGAGCTGAATCTGAGCTCCTCAAGCAATCTGTGCAGGTGGAGCGGCTGCCTTGTCCGAGCTGGTTGGCGCTGGTGGGAAGTTTTCCTTGCGAGTGGGTGGAAGACATTGCTCCTCTTACAAATCCTGGTGACATTTTGCTGTGGGGAAGTTGTGGGGAAGTGGTGCAAATGGTCCAGTGATCTTTACAAAATCATCTTTCAGGGTGTCTCAGAGTCAGGCATCCCTGAAGTGGACTCTCAGCTTGAGTGTGGCTCTGGAAAGGGGCAGTCACCTCCATGAACCTCCTCAGGTCTGTCACCTCCAAGATGAAGATGAGGCTGATGAATGCCCCTGAGATACAGCATCAGGGGGAGGGCTGGCTGAAATCAGCTTCTGCAGAGAGGCGTCTTCCAGGTGGGGACCCTACACTCCCAGCTGTTCACTGTCACTGCTGTCACTGTGTCTTTGTAACTAAAACTGTGGAGTTGTTATTACTACAGTTTGCTCAGCTCAAAAGAGCAGCCTCTTCTGTGTGAAAGAGCAGTTCTCAAACTCTCTGGGCCCTTCACTTTCCTAAAGGTTACATAGGAACCCAAAGCGCCTCTGTCTGTGTGGAACTTACGCCCCATGCTGTTGATTAAACCCTATCCACATTCATCTGGCTAAATTACTTTTGTGGGCAGAACATTCAGATGGAGCTTCCAGATTCATGGCTGTTTTTCATGAAAGGAAGAACCAAAGTCCTCAGAATACCCTCTAAATGGGGGAACACGGACCCCGGGGGCTCTGGGCCAGGAGTCGAAAACCTGGATGTGGAGTCTCACTCTGCCATCAGTCACACCAGCTCCACACTCCATCCGTTCCCTCCTCTGAGCCTCCCTGTTGGCAGCTCCCTCTGTGGGCACACTCCTCTTCCAGATCTTGTCATGACTGGCCTCTCTTTGGCAGGTTGCAGCACCAACACCTGTTCCTCAGCCTCCCCCTCTGGACTCCTTTGGCCCATGCACACGTGCTCTCTCTGCCCCCTTGTCCTCCGTTGTCCCCCCATGATATCTGCCTGCATTCCATTAGCACATCGATGGTCTGCCTGGCTGGCTCCTCTGCTCCTGTGTGGGGCCCCTGAGGTCAGGGCCACCCTCCCTCTGCCCACGGTTGTCTCACTAGTCTTGGAGTGCTGTCTGGCACATAGTAGGTGCACAGGAAAGACTGGCACACAGTATGCATTTGGGCACCAAAGTGAAGGCTGAGTGATGGCTTAGTACTGTTCCCGGCTGTCGTCTGCCTGAAATGGCTGTAGTCAGGCTCCTGGCCAAGGCCTCTGGCAGGCTGTGTTTTCAGTATGTGGCCAAGGCTACGGACACCCTGATTCCATGGACGAACTCAGGTCATAGACATTTGCCTGGGAGTATGTGGTGCGAGTGTCACCTGTTGGCAACGGACCTCCTCTGTCTGCCTCCACATACTAAAAGAGGCCTATGAAGGGCTCAGGGGCTCAGTGGAACTGGTGGGGGCAAAATGGGCCTGGAGCTGGCAGCTGGGGGCTGCTGGTGCCTTTGGAGAAGGCATGTCCACCATCCCAACTGTGCTGCATCTTATTCCACCTGCAGGGTCCCCGGATCTGCTTCCCAGGGTCTGACCCTGGCCTAGAGTACGGACTGGACAAACTCCAATGCTCGTTATTAACGGTAGCTTGCCAGGCACGGTGGTGCACGCCTATAATCCCAGAGGCTCAGGAGGCCGAGATAGGAGGATGGTGAGTTCAAAGCCAGCCTCAGCAAGTTGCTAAGCAACTCGGTGAGACCCTGTCTCTAAATAAAATACAAAATAGGGCTGGGGAGTTGGCTCAGTGGTCAAGGGCCACTGAGTTCAATCCCTGGTACTTAAAAGGAAAGAGAGTTAGTTCACCTGCTCCCCATATGTCCCAGTCTGCTGTGACCTGCAGGGACCCACACGTATCACTGCTTCTCATTCACTGTTGCATAAAATTTGTGGGAAGCCATTGATTTGGTTGGAGGTTCCTGGCTGAAGCCTAGCAGACCAGACTAACAGAGAGTGCAACCAGAGCAGCTGCCTCTGGTTAAGTACAGGAGGCTGTGCACGCAATTAACCACTGATGCAATGACCATTAAGTTTTCTTGTACGCGCCTCCTTTTCCTGTAAATGCCATCAGGTCGAGTTTTTGGTTGGTGTTTCCCGAACACACTTCTGTTCAGAGGGTGGCCAGATTGCTGAGTCAGCTCTGGTGGTTTTGCTTTGCTTTGTTCTATGCTGTTTGTAATTGCTCAAGTAAATTTTGTTGGATTTCATTAAGGATTTTCCTTTTCAACTTTATTAAAGTTTTTCCCTGTTAACATTGCCCCCCATGTCCCTGAAGCAGGGGCCACACTGGCCAGTACTTGAGGAGTTCCCAGAACTCTGGGCTGGGCTCCATCCTGTCACAGGACCCACAAGCTGCCCGAGGACATTCTCCTGAGCCAGCCTCTGTGCGCAAGCGGCATCTGGGGCTGTGACTTCCCACAGCCTGTCCCCTAGAACACCAGCTGGTCCCAAGATCTCAGGACCCCAGCCTCGGCTGCAGCTAATTTAAACATGCTGCTCCTGGACAGGTACTGTCCCTCCACTGCCACAGCTCTGCCCAGACCCAGAAGGATGCTGAGGTCCTCACGTGGGCAGGTCCGCTGGGGTGAAGTTACATTGGGGATAAGGGCGCCATCCTCACCCAGCCCCAAACTTGGTGCTCAGGAAGGGGAATTGCAAAGCCAGGACTGCGGCAGGCTTCTGCAGCAGAGATCCTTCCTCGCTCTGGGCTCTTTTGGTCCCAAGAAATCCCAGAGCAGCAGCCTGTGTTCCTTGCTCCCAGTCAGGACTGAACTTTGAGGACTTGGAAACACATATCCATGGAGGAGACGGTGCTGTTTCCTGGATGGTTGAATGTTTCCCTGTTCTTGTTCCCGCTCACAGAAGCTGGTGCTGATGAGCAGCCTGCCTCCTCCAGCAGCTGCTCCCACCTCTCCTGCCCCACGTCAGGGCTGGAAGCCAGAAGAAAGCCCCAGGACCCTCTGTGAGCTGCAGCCAGTTTACACCCCAGAGCCTCTCTGACCCTCCACCATCCCAGGACAGCGTCAGATCATCTGTCCCTGCTCTTTGGGGACATCTGTGAGCCCACCCTGAGCCCCAGCAAGCCTGCTTTTTGATCCATCCCTCCATTCCCTCTCGCTGTGTGTGTGTGTGTGTGTGTGTGTGTGTGACTGCACCCCAGCTGCCCAACCTCCAGGGCACAGGGTCTTCATCTGCCTGCAGAGCCACCCTGGGCCCAGTGGCTGGATCAGGCCCCTCTGCATACTCCCAGGGCACTGATGCTTGCCAGGGACCGTGCCATGGTCACTCCAAGCATCTACCTGGGTGTTGGCATCGCCTGTCCTGTTAGACTGTGGGGCCAGGCTGTTTGTCCCTGCTCTCATCAAACCTCAGACCACCGGCCACCCTCTGTCTCTGCTGAGAAGAGCTGCAGAGTCTCACAGTGACCAGTGACCTCAGGGGTGTCGGGGGACTTAGTCCAGGGGCAGACACCAGCGGGCCATTCTCCCTCTGTGCTCAGCTGGACCAGGCAGCTGCCAGTGGCTTTCTTCCCTCACCCCCTCAGGAGTGCCCTGGAGATCTGGGGAGGGACACGTGGTGTCCAGTCTATGGACTGAAGAGCCAGACACACAAGGGCGGGACTGGCAGTGTGTTACAGCAGAAGGAGGTGGGGCATGGGGCACCCTCTGCTCCCAGGAATAGGTGCTGCCCTCCCCCAATCTCCCTGAACTCCCTCCCCCTGAACTTCATCCAGCCCAGGAAGGGGCCTGGGGTGTGGCATCAGGCCACGGCTGGTGACCTGTGCTACAAACGTTGACAAAAGTGGAGGAAGTGGAAAGAATCCCAGAGCCCTTTCCCTCTCTCAAAGCAGGGAGTCCACCAGACAGGAAAGGAGCAGGTGAGAGGCGGGAGCGGAGGGGCGGCATCAACCCCAGGAGAGGGATGGCTGGTGTCCAGGCCTGGGCGTTCCTGTGCTCCAGTTCCTGTTAACCTTACCCAAATCCAGAGGCTCTCCTCCTCGGCCAGGGCTTTGGATTGTGCTCTCCATCTTTGTTGAGATAAAATCGACTATAAAAACCGCATCTCCTCAGGGATTGGGGTGCACAATGTGCTCATTGTGCAGTGGTGACCCGAGAAAGCTGATCACCATGTCCACCCTGCACACAGTCAGGTTCTTCTCTCCTCCTGTGGTGAGAACCCTCGGATCTGCTGTCCTAGCAAATGTAAGCTAAGCAGGGTGACTCCAGTCAGAGTGCTCTGCAGGGGGCCCTGTTGCTCATCCTGTCCAGGCACCTGTGAGCCCCTGCCCCTCTCCTTCCCTCCCCACAGCCTCAGGTGACTCCCTTCCCCAGTCTGCTTCCTGAGTGGGACCCTTTCAGATTCTGCAGAGAAGTGAGAGGGCATGGGGTTTTCTCCCTGGCTCTGACACATTTCCCTTAACAGCCCCCACCCTGTCCTCCATATTGTCCCAAATGGCAGGAGTTCCTTCTCTTAGGGCTGGAGAATGTAAATTGGCACAGCCATGAAGGCAGACGGCATGGAGGTTCCTCAAAACTTAAAAATAGAACCAGCATGTGATCCAGCCTTCCCACTTGTGCATTTCCATCCCAAGGAAATGACATTCCCCTGTCAGAGGGACACCCCCCACACACACAAGGTGACTGTGGCATCATGCAGCACAGGCAAGAGCCGGCCTCTGCCCACATGTGCCCTGACACTGGCTGGGGGAGAAGGGCCACAGGCCGGTGCACACTGGGGATGAGTTGTTGCTGGTTCTAGGAAGGATGGCCACTCCACTCTAACTTCTGTCCTAAACTGTAAATGGAGTTCAGTCCTTTCACAGGCAGAACAAAGTGTAAGCTGTGCTCAGCAGAACAGGATTCCCTTCTCTGAACTGTGAGGTCCTCCTGCTGGCTATCTGTCCACCCACCTTCTCTCCCTGTCCACAGCCATGCTCTACAGGACCATGGCCATGTCGGAGATGCTGCCCTTGGGGTTTTTTTCTTCCTGTGTTTATACATTTTATAACAAGCACACAGCATTTTAAATAAAAGAAACAAAGACTCAAGAAAAAGAAACAAAACCAAACACAAACCAAACCACACAACTCACCTTCCTGTCCACTTAGCCCCAGGGCTGGCAGGGGAGCTGCTGAGGGAGGGGCACCTTTCCAAGGGGCCAGGTGCCAGGTGTGTGCTGGGCCCAGGTGGGCGGGGGAGGGAGCCTCCCCTCACTCTCAGGAGGAACCAGCCAGAGCTCCTGGGCAGCTGTGCTGGAGAGGGGCCTCTGCAGGTGTTCCCAGCCCTCTGGGGGAGGGGAGAAGGGGCACCTGCGGGGCCACGACCTGGGGTGTCGGCGCCATCTACTGGGGACACCAGGATCGCTCACAGTTCCCTCCCTGGGAAGAGAAGTTAAAGTAGATCCAAAAACAAACATGTCATCTTGACCATTTGTGAAATCAAAGCCATTTAGGAAGTGGCTCGCTGGGCTCCGCTGCAGACACAGAGGAGAATGTGTGATGCACTGGGGCATTTCTTGCTGAGAGCTGGGTGCTTCCTGGTAGGCATGCAACTAGTGGTCCTGGGATGGGGCCCGATGCGGAGGGCTCTTATCCCACCCCTCCCATGGCTAAGTGGTGCCCATCTCTCCATCCCTTCACTGTGCAGGGGCTCCTTTCTAACCGAGCTGGGATGCTGATGTCAAGAGGTTCAACATGCATCTTGATCTTTGTGACAATAAGGGCACACTGACCTTTCTCTCATTCAGCCTTAAAGTTGGCTGGGGAGGCTGTGCCAGGAGGAATTATAGCTCCTCTTTACAGAAAGGAGGACCCAGGCTGCACCTGCACGCAGCTGAGGGACACTGAGGTCCCAGGGTTAAGTCACTGGTAAGCATTGAACTAAGGACCCTGAACTCTCTAGCCAAAGCATCTCCATGTGCCTGGCTGTGGGAGGGATGGCTCCTCAGGAACCAGCACAGAGCCCTTGCAGACCAAGGTTCAGGTCGGTGTCTCTGAGAAGAATCTCAGATGGGGTCAGGAGCATGAAACTCTTCCCCAAAATCATCCTCAAACTTGCCATTCAGGGCTCATCACCCACAGCACAGAGCAGTTGCTGTGATGGGTGGGCGGCTCCACCAGCTGCTTCCTGAGCTGGTTCATACATATTAATGGTATTGACAGAGCCTTAAAAATGGGTCATGAGCCAGCCCTGCCATGGAGACACCTGGAATTCTGCCACTTCGTGGCCCCCCTGACTGACTGCCACCCTCTTCTTTCCAGAACTTGCCCAGCTGGCTCCCGTTTCCCCTTTAAACTTCAGAAATCATGCATCGGCCCAGTTTTCTGAACAGATGCAGGTCAGCCGCACCAAACACCTTAACGGGCTTTCCCCCTTTCCTTTCTGCTGGGCTGCCTCCTGCCTGTGCTCTGGGCTGGAGCCTTTCCTTCTTCTGTGCTCCAGCATGAGCAGTAGAGCATGGCTTGACAGCTGAACCCTGTCCTGTGAACACAGTGGTGGCCAGTTTACTGGAAGGACTCATCGGCGCTCCTGTGCTGGGCCCTTAGCTGGGAGGAGTTGAGTTGCATGGGCACCGCAGTGTGCTGCTCCCTCATGGTGACCAGGAAGAAGAGAGGGGTAAGGGAAGGGGCTTCAGGGAAGATACACCCCTCCAGGGCACATCGCCAGGGCTCCACCTCCTCCAGTCACATCCCACCTGCCCACAGTTACCAGTCAGCCCATTCAAACCAGGATGGCCTGGTTAGGTTACAGCCCTCACAGTCTTCTCCTCGCACCTTGGAACATTCCTGCCCTAACACAGGAGCCTTTGAGGGACATCTCATATCCAAATCATAACAATGAAGAATCAAGTGAACCCACGCTGCCCCTGTCCACAGGCGCCTCCTTTCTCTGACACCCTACATCCTCCATTTCTCCTTCTCCAGAGCTTTCTGGGATGGGGAGGCCAGGTCTGTGCATGCTGTACACACAGCCTTTCTGTGACACTCAGGGGCTGGCCCTTCCTTACAGAGTGTCTCTGGCCAATGCAATGAATCACACAGGACTGTAAACACTCACAGCCGGAAGGGTGAGTTTGGTGGTTAGTGGGCTGATGCTGCCGGGCGACTCTTGGATCAGTGCAAACACTGACTGAGGTGACTCCCACAATTGGAGCTATTGAATAAATTAAGATCAATGTAGGCTTTTGTCTTTAAAAAAACTTATTTCTTTCATTTTTCCCTTACTTTCATTTTAGTTGACAGTTGGCTTCATTCATTCAGTGAAGTTTAACTGCAGGGTCCTAGGGACACAGTGTGGACAGGACCCCCAAGACCTCAGACTCCTCCCAGCTTCTGTTGAGGAACACAGATGATGAACAGAGTCTCAGACATCAGTAAGGGAACAGAAAGACAGAGAGAGACAAGGAGGTGGCTAGGGACACCTATCTCAGCCAGGTGGTCAGGGAAGGGGCCTCGCATAGCTGAATTGAGTCCTGGATGAAGAGAAGGAGCCAGGCGCATGGGACCAGGGAAGGCATCCTTCCAGCAAAGGGGGGAGTCGGGTGTGGAGACCAGCGATGCAGAATTCATAGTAAGAAAGATCACTGGCGATCATTTTGGTTCCAACCCTGAACCTGAGTGAGGGATCAAAACTCCACAGATTTCCCTCAGGCCCCGATGCTTTCATCCTAGAGAGGAGGAGCAAACCAGCAGAGTCTACTCAGTTGCTTGCAGAAGACGCCAAGGGAGTGAAGAGGTGACTCTGCCCAGCATACGGAGACCTGCTCAGGTAGAGGGCCACCCCAGATGCAGATTTGTTACTATTTATTGCTTTTTTATATTTTGGGGACACGGTTCCTGAAAGTAGCCAAAGGGGCCAGCTCACCATGCCCCTTGCAACCCCCCACGACATGACCACACTGAGCCCTGACAAGTTGGAGGGTTGCCTAGAGAGTCATGGGTGCCCCTCTGCCGACTGCTGCCCCGGTGGGTGGAGACCTTGCAGCCCCTCCTGGAGGGAGGCTGCCCAGAAGCCCTCACCAACCATGGCAGGGGACAGGAATCTCCACCAGGGAGCCCCTCAGGTGACCTGGGGAGGGTGGGGGATGGTCTGAGTGGCCCTTCCTGTGCCTCCGTCCTCATGCTCCAGGAGGATCACAAGGTGTCTGCCACCATTTAGATTTGAGCTGGCCCATGTGGACAGGTTGCCAGGCTGCCATGGTGGATCTGCTTCTCCATGGGGATCCCCAAGGGTTATCATTCCCACAACCCCTTCCCCCTCAAAAGCACTGTCATTTTTAGGTTCTGGAACCTTTAAAATAAGGCTCCTGGCCCTGGTCAGGAGCAGAGCTTCAGCTGAGCTCCAGGAAGGGATTCCAGAGCCCAATGGCCAGGGGAGCAGAAGTGCAGTGCATCTGTGGGCTCTGGGACCCCGTCTAAGCTCAGCTGGTCAGTTCCCAGCAAGGCTCTTTGGGCCCATCTGCATTGTCAAGTATGCCAATCGCAGGCCACCTGGGGACTCTCAGGGCAGCCAGACAAGGGGCTGGTCCCTGGGAACAGACCTCTGTCCCCAGCACACACTCCCCTGCATTCCAATGACTCCATCTTTCTCAGTGCAGCGCTGGGTCCTGACATGCTCACAGATGCAGAAAATAAAGGGCAAGGGCTCCCAGGAAACCATCCCACAATCTCCACAAATGAACAGGGATTCACACAGGAGACCCTGAACAGCTTCCAGCAGCTGTTATGGAAAGCAGGTAATGAAATGCAATGTACCTGTATTCCTTGTTTAAACAGCTTTATCAGGTGCTTGGAGAATAGATTATAAAATGCTTTCCTTTCCTGTTGAATATGAAACGCTGGCTAAAGCCACATGGTCACACTTTTCCTGAAGTCCCAGCTCCTCACCATTGTAAGAAAGATGACACCTACAAATGTTGTCTGACAGCAAAAGATCTCTGGGATGACCAGCTCACTCACGGCATCCTCCATCAGGTACTGCACTTGACAGGACACATTCTAGGCCCAGGAGAGGCCACTTCTACTGCAGAATTGAACTGAAGGATCCTCTGGCTTTCAGAACAGACATGTCCAAGAGTTCTGATTAACACTCAGAATTCAGCAGAATGTCTAGAACACAATGAACGACCCGATCCTCTTTGTCAACCAAGAGATGAATTGCCACCTTTGACCCAGCACGTGGCAATGCTGAGGAGCCCGGCTCAGGCTGCCGGTCCAGGGTCATACCTTAGGATGACTCCCAGGCCTCCTCCGTGGAAAGCAAGCTGCTCCTCCTTAATGAGTGCCTTCAGCCCTGGGCACACAGGTCCAGCTCCTGCCCCTCCCCAGCAATGTGCCCGCTCCTCAGTGAGGGCCACATAGGGGCCACGTCCAGAGCCCATTCATCCAGCTTCTCTGTCACTCCAGTCACCAGGTGCCTCCTGTGTTCTACCTCCTCCTTCCTCTTAGCTGTGCTTGGGGACAGTGGCTCAAACTTTCCAGGCTCTAGGAGTTGGGAGGGCAGTGGTGACCTGGGGGCTCAGGGGAGCATCAGGAGGCCACGGTGGGAAAGGTCCTCGTGAGCCCTGTGGTTACTGCAGCAGCTGTGAGTGCACAAGTGCCCTGGGTGGCTTCCTACCTTATCTGCTCTAAGTGTGATGAGATGTCTCATGAGGAAGTCCCACTGCCCTCCTTCACTACATGGAGGATGTGTTTAGAGGAGGGAGGGTGGGGGTGGGGCACAGACAAGAGGAGAGGACACTTGTTCTTATATTTTAACAAATAGGAAAACACAAAAATACTGGGGGACTTTAACACTTCTCTCTCACCGTCGGACTGATCTTCCAAGCAAAAATTGAACAAAGAAACCATAGGACTCAATGACACAATCGCTAATTTGGACTTAACAGACATATATAGAATATTCTATCCATGAAAAAGCGAATACACTTTCTTCTCAGCAGCTCATGGCTACTTCTCTAAATTAGACCATACGTTATGCCACAAAGGTACTCTTAGCAAATACAAAAACATAGAGATATTACCTTGCATACTATCAGATCACAATGGAATGAAATTAGATATCAATGAAAAAGTTAAAAACAGAAACTACTCCAAGACCAGGAGATTAAATAACATGCAATTGAATGATACATGGATAACAGAAGACGTTAAGGGGGAAATTAAAAGATTCTTAGAGGTCAATGAGAACAAAGATACAACATATCAAAATCTCTGGGACACTATGAAAGCAGTGCTAAGAGGAAAATTCATTGCAAGGAGTGCTTTTAATAAAAGAATGAAAAGTCAACAAATTAATGATCTCACACTACAGCTCAAAGCCCTAGAAAAAGAGGAACAGATCATCACCAAAAGTAGCAGAAGACAGGAAATAATCAAAATTAGAGCTGAAATCAATGAAATTGAAACAAAAGAAACAATTCAAAAAATTGACAAAACAAAAAGTTGGTTCTTTGAAAAAATGAACAAAATTGATAAACCCTTAGCCACACTAACGAAGAGGAGAGAGAAACTCCAAATTACTAAAATTCATGATGGCAATGGAAATATTACAACAGACACAATTGAAATAAAAAACATAATAAGAAGCTACTTTGAAAATTTATACTCCAACAAAATAGAAAACCTGGAAGACATCAACAGGTTTCTAGAGGCATATGAGCCCCCCAAACTGAATCTGGAGGACATACACAACTTAAATAGATCAATTTAAAGCAATGAAATAGAAGAAGTCATCAAAAGCCTACCAACAAAGAAAAGTCCAGGACCAGATGGATTCACAGCCGAGTTCTACAAGACCTTCAAAGAAGAGCTCACTCCAATACTCCTCAAAGTTTTTCATGAAATAGAGGAGGAGGGAACCCTTCCAAACTCATTCTATGAAGCTAATATCACCCTGGTACCAAAACCAGAGAAGGACACATCGAGGAAAGAAAATTTCAGACCCATATCTCTAATGAATATAGATGCAAAAATTCTTAACAAAATTTTAGTAAATTGCATACAAAAGCTTATTAAAAAGATAGTGCACCACGATCAAGTGCGTTTCATCCCGGGGATGCAAGGTTGGTTCAACATCTGGAAATCAATCAATGTAATTCACCACATCAGCATACTTAAAGTCAAGAACCACATGATTATTTCAATAGACACAGAGAAAGCATTTGATAAAATACAGCACCACTTCATGCTCAAAACACTAGAAAATATAGGGATAGTAGGGACATTCCTTAACATTGTAAAGGCTATCTATGCTAAGCCCACAGCTAACATCATTCTAAATGGAGAAAAATTGAAAGCATTCCCCCTTAGAACTGGAACAAGGCAGGGATGCCCTCTTTCGCCACTACTATTCAACATTGTTCTTGAAATTCTAGCCAGAGCAATTAGACAGACCAAAGAAATTAGAGGAATGTGAAAAGGAAAAGAAGAGCTCAAATTATCCCTATTTGCTGATGACATGATTTTCTATTTATTCTATTTTCTATTTATTTCTATTTTATTTCTATTTTCTATTTATTTCTATTTATTCTATTTTCTATTTATTTCTATTTTATTTCTATTTAGAAGAACCCCAGAATTCCACCAGAAAACTTCTGGAACTCATTAATGAATTCAGTAAAGTAGCAGGATATAAAATTAATGCTCATAAATCCAATGCATTTTTATTCGTAAGTGATGCATCCTCTGAGAGAGAAACTAGGAAAACTACCACATTCACAATAACCTCAAATAAAATAAAATACTTGGGAATCAATCTAACAACAGAGGTGAAAGACCTCTACAATGAGAACTACAGAACACTAAAGAAAGAAGTTAAAGAAAATCTGAGAAGATGGAAAGATCCCCCATGTTCTTGAATAGGCAGAAATAATATTGTAAAAATGGCCATACTTCCAAAAGTGCTATACAAATTCAATGCAATTCCAATTAAAATCCCAATGATGGACCTTATAGAAATAGAGCAAGCAATCATGAAATTCATTTGGAGGAAAAAGAGACCCAGAATAGCTAAAGCAATCCTTAGCAAGAAGAGCTAAGCAGGGGGTATCACAATACCAGATCTTCAACTATACTACAGAGCAATAGTAACAAAAACAGCATGGTATTGGCACCAAAATAGACAGGTAGATCAATGGTACAGAATAGAGGACACAGAGACAAACCCACTTAAATACAGGTATCTCATACTTGGCAAAGGAGCCAAAAACATACAGTGGAGAAAAGACAGCCTCTTCAACAAATGGTGCTGGGAAAATTGGAAATCCATATGCAGCAAAATGAAACTAAACTCATATCTCTCACTCTGTACAAAACTCAACTCAAAGTGGATCAAGGACCTAGAAATTAGACCAGAGACTCTGCACCTAATAGAAGAGAAAATAGGTCCAAATTTTCATCACGTTGGCCTAGGACCAGATTTTCTTAACATGACTCCCACAGCACAAGAAATAAAAGCACGAATCAATGATTGGGATAGAGTCAAACTAAAAAGCTTTTTCTCAGCAAAAGAAACAATCAGCAATGTGAAGAGAGAGCCTTCAGAGTGAGAGAAAATCTTTGCTACACACACTTCAGATAGAGCACTAATCTCCAGAATCTACAAAGTACTCAAAAATCTTTACACCAAGAACACTAATACACAATCAATAAATGGGCCAAGGAAATGAACAGACACTTTACAGAGGAAGATCTACAAGCAATCAACAGTTTTATGAAAAAGTGTTCAACATCCCTTGTTATAAGAGAAATGGAAATCAAAACCACTTTAAGATTTCATCTTACCCCAATTAGAATGTATTTTATTAAGAATACAGGCAACAACAGTTGTTGGTGAGGATGTGGGGAAAAGGGTACACTCTTACATTGCTGGTGGGAGTGCAAGATGGTGCAGCCACTCTGGAGAGCAGAGTGGAGATTCCTTAGAAAACTTGGAATGGATTCACCATTTGACCCAGCTATCCCACTCTTTGGCCTATTCCCAAAGGACTTAAAATCAGATTACTACAGTGATGCAGCCACATCAATGTTCATAGCTGCTCAATTCACAATAGCTAGATTGTGGAACCAACCTAGATGCCCTTCAATAGATGAATGGCTAAAGAAACTGTGATATATATAGCCAATGGAATATTACTCAGCCATAAAGAAGAATAAAATTATGGCATCTGTAGGTAAATGGATGATGTTGGAGACTGTTATGCTAAGTGAGATCAGCCAATCCCAAAAATCCAAAGGCCGAATGGTCTCTCTGATAAATGAATGATGATGCATAATGCCGGGGGTGGGGGGAAGGGTGGCAAGAATGGAGGAAGGATAGATAGAATAGAGGGAAGGGAGGGGTGGGGTCGGGGCGGGGGGATAGGAATAATAACAGAATATGTGACAGATACCATTGCCCTGTGTACATGTATGAACACACAGATGGTGTGACTCTACTTTGTGTACAACCAGAGAAACAATAGCTGTACTCCATTTGTGTTCAATGAATCAATGAGCAAATTTAAAAAAAAAGAAAAGAACAAAAATACAAATAGGAAGGTACCCAGGCACCTGCAGCTGGCAGCTGGCTGTCGTATTGACGAGGAAGCCACTGAAGAGAGAGTTGAAGCAGAAAAGCCACCCGCTCAGGACTGTGGAGACCTCTGTCCCCAAGCTGCTTTCTGTATCTACCTCTACCCAGATCCTGGGATGGTGACAGCAGAGAGGCTGATCCCAAGGTCCCCAAGGCTGGGGTCACATGCACCAGCCTGTCCCTTCCCTGTCAGGGGGCTGTCACACAGATGGGCTCAGAGCCCCTGTCTTTCACTTTGTCAAGGTTCTTAGAAGCTTCCAGACACTGCTCTAACACCATGGCCATGGGCCAGAAGTGACTATTGAAGCTGAGGTTGAAATGTACTAAGATAACTAGCCAGGTGTTCAAGGCAGAGACTTAATGGGGCAGATCTGTGTGGGGAGTTTTGAGTTTCCAAATATTCATTGTACAAATTGTTTTGTGCACTAAACATGGTTTCCCAGCCTGGTGAGATGACCGCCAGTGGCACAGGTTGGACTGGTGGGAGTGCAAGATGGTGCAGCCACTCTGGAGAGCAGAGTGGAGATTCCTTAGAAAACTTGGAATGGATTCACCATTTGACCCAGCTATCCCACTCTTTGGCCTATTCCCAAAGGACTTAAAATCAGATTACTACAGTGATGCAGCCACATCAATGTTCATAGCTGCTCAATTCACAATAGCTAGATTGTGGAACTAGCTAGTTCCACAATCTAGCTATTGTGGAACTAGCTAGATGTGAATCTAGCTAGTTCCACAATGCTAGATGTCCTGGAACCCATTGACCTGGACATCTCCAGTGAGAAGGCTGAGAGGGGAGAGATTGAGGGCGAGGTCTGTGTTGCCCAAGGGCTGCCGGAACCCAGGAGGTCCAGAGCATCCACCCCTTCCCTGGCCTAGAGGCTCTCTGGTCACAGGACTGCCCACCAGGCATCTGTCCCCCTCCTCCTCTAAGGGGTACCCCATGGGGTCGGATCATGGCTCCAATCTCTCTCTGCTCCTTACCAGAACTAAGGGGCTGCTCCCAATGCCTCCTGGGCTCTCAGCCTTCTGAGGACCTCAGAGAAGCTCGTGGAGTGAGAGAATCCCAGGGAGGGGTCTGGAAGGCAAGTCCATCTGTCCGTATGTGATGCTGCTGAATCTTCTCTCTGGTCCTGGGTGAGCACAGAGCAAAGGTTAGTCTCAGAGAGGGTGGGATCTGTCTGAGAGGGTCACTGTCTAAACCTCAGAAGGTTCCTGTTCCGTGCTGCCTTCCCAGCCTGAGATGGACCAGCCTCAAGAGCTACCTGAGCCCAGCAGCGCGTGGAACAGCAATTTGGCCAATGTCCTTCTCTGTTCAGGCTCCATTGTGGTTTAAGTGACACTCCTCAACCCAGGGGAAGGAGATCCTCCACTCTGGGCAGCTGTCAAGCTGGCTAAGGAGTCTGTTTCTATGGAAATGGGTTCATAATTATTATTTACCTGCTCCTGATCCATTCTTAATAAACCTTTCAAATTTAGAAAAGGGTTTCATTGTGCTCTCCACTTAAAAATTATCAATTGCTTCTGAGGAATCTGATTCCTTGTTTCAGGAAGTATTCTCTGGACTCTTCTTCCTGTCATGAAGTGTGTGTGTGTGTGTGTGTGAGTGTACACATGTGTGTGTTTGTGTGTCGTGTGGGCCCAAGTGTTGGGAGGGGTGAGGAGTGTGGTGGCCACGCTGCCTCGCTATGTCCCCCCCCAGACCAGAGCACAGCCTTTCCAGTGTTGCTTCCTTCCTAGAGCCCTGTGCCCCACTTGCTCAAAAAAGAATGTCACTTCTGCTCTCTAGACTCCCATTTCCTTCCACCCACCCCACCTGCCCCTCCCTCTGGTTGTGGGCTGCTCCCCATGACCACCGGCTAAGTCCCCTTCCCAAGGGCAGCAGGCCTAGCAGTGCTCCCCTTAGAGAAGCTCTGGAGCTGGTCGTTGGCTGGTGTCCTGTAGCTGTGATTTCAGGGGAGTCCCCACCATTCCCCAGCCAGTACAGGAGACTCAGGGGCCTAAGCTGCTAGGACAGCGTGGATTAGGCTGGCCACTTGCTTTCTCTCTGGGGGCTTGGGAGTTTGGAACATGCCAGACAGACGGTGCCTAGTGACCAGCTCCCAGGACAACCCTGGGCACCGAGTCTCCAGTGAGCTGCCCTACCAGGAGGGCATGGCCCACGTGCCCTCGCAGCTCCTTGCTGAGGAAGTCATGCATGTCCTCTGGGATCCAGGGAGCTTGTGCCAGTCCCTCTTGGGTGCCCCTTTCCCTGACCTGAGCCGTAGCCAGCAGGATGGCTACACCTAAGTGCAATGGCCCTTCTAACCTGAACCACTGACCCTCAGCACACACGGAAGCCTCCCCTGAACAAAAGGCCATGTCTTTTTTCAGGGACCCCAGCAGGAATGGGGAGGTTCTGAGATAAACTCTGACTCCCTCGTGGCTGCAGCTCAGTGCAGGGACCAGGGAGAAGTGTTGTGGTCAGGGGCCTCTCAGCACAGAGCGCCTCATGGCCGTCTAGGGAGCCCAGGCCCCACAGATGGGGCGTCAACTGCCTTTGGGAAGAGTTTATAATACTCACATGGGAAGGGAGGCAACCACACCTCGGGGACCACAGGGAAACACGGGCCCCACGGGCACAGAGGGGGAGGCTTTATTCAGGCTCCCACAGGAAGGAGCAGGCCAGGCAGGTGAGCAAGGGTAGAGGGCCAGCTCCAGGAACTCAGCCTTCTCTGGGAAGGAGGTGGCCCCTGGCTGCAAGGATGATGGCAGAAAGTCACTGTGATGGCCCAATAATGGAGGTGGTGCATGGAGTCTGGCGTGGTTGGTATGTGTTTGAAAAACAGGCTCAGGAGCTTGTGCTCTCTCCCTGGGAATGGGCAGACACAGAGAAGGACAGTCCCTCCCGTGTCTGTGAAGTACCAGTATATAGAGTAATGAAAATCCAGCAGCCCCGTAGGGTAGCCGGCCTCCAGGGTCCACACCCAGTGGTGTCTCAGGGTGTCAGTCACAGTAGCAATGATGTTTGCGATTTAAAGACAATAGCAGGTCGGGGAGAAAGAGAGACAGAGAGAGAGAGAGAGAGAGAGAGAGAGAGAGACACAGAGAGAGAGAGAGAGAGAGAGAGAGAGAAGGGAGAGAGAGAGCACCATCCATCCTCTCAGTGACTGAGTCTCTCAGGTTCCTTGGCCCTGGTGGACTTCAGGGCGTGCAGAGGCAAGCAGGTCACCCACCTGCCATGTTCCTGGACACGGGATGGGAAGGGCTGCCTTCAGCATCTGGGTCTTTTCCTTCCCTCAGGAGCCGTTTGTTCCCTGAGCATCAGTCCAGAGTTGACTCAGTGCAGGTAACGAGGGAGGAGGACGTTCAACAGAAGCCCAGGACAGAAGTTGCTGGCCGCTCCCTGTGAACGCCGTGTGAGTCTGAGTTGCAGGGCAGCTGGAGGAGGGCCCTGGGCAGGCCTGGGAGCCTGGCCCATCATCCTGCCCTGTCACTAGCTTGCTGTCAACGCTGAGCCAGTCACATGACTTCCGGGGACTCAAGTCCCCTGTAGTGAAAGGAAGAGGTCACGTTAGAGCAATAAATCTTCCACAATTTTAAATAGCAGAGCTTTGCCTGGATCTGAAATTGTGTATAAAACATCAACCCAGAGTGACCAGCAACTGCCCACCAGGGGTTGGGAGGAAGGGAGAGGGAAGGTGTTTAGCTCTGAGGGGAAAGCAGCCCTGCTCTCCTTCAGCGTGGACCCCACCCTGATTCTGATGAGGACCCGCTGTCCCCTCTGTGAGTCCCAGCCTCTTGGTGTCCTGGTGACCTGAGCCTCTCTCTACACCATGTGTGATCCCAGGGTTCAAGATGCATCTGCACACACTGTGGTGTCCCAGCTCAGGCCACTCCTCATCTGGTGTCTGCCTGGGACCTGGAGGAAGAACTGGTCATGGTGGACCTTCTCTGGGTTGCTGGATGGACTGTAATGCCCATGTCTGTCTTTTCTTGGATTTTCCTGAATGGGGTTCTAGGCTGTGTCGGCTCTTGAGCAAACCTGAGCACACAGCCCCAATGTCCCGCCCTCCACAACCCAGCTTCCCTGTCCCTCAAGGAACGAGGTAGCTGTTCTGCTGAGCCCAGTAAAGGGAGCCCATGGCCCAGCCTTGTCAGTGGCCTTTTCCTGCAGGAGGGTCCCTGAGGCATGGCAGGCATCACTCCCCTGTGGACTACAGCTGGAGGACCAGGGGCTGCCCCCCGCCCTGTTTGCTTGCTAGCCCCCCACCATTTTATTTATGTATCTGTGTTTAATTATGCATATTTATGGGCAGAGTGTGGTATTTTGACACACACACAGTGTTTTAACAGCCATAGTGGGGTGATTGGCATATCCATGACCTTGCACATTTATGGCTTCTTTGTGTTGGGAGCAGCCCCAATCCTCTTCTCTAGCTACTTTGAAATCAAGTCCTCCTTGAAGGTCCTATCTCAAAACCCTTCAGCTTAGGTCATCAGTCAGTCCTTCCTCCTCTCCAAGCCTTGGTGACCAGACCAGGTGTGTCCCTCTCAGCTAAGGGGGACACACCCTTGGCATTCCTTCCCCAAGGTGTACATCCTCATGAAGATCTGGGGACAGACCCCACCAGGACAAAACCATGGCTGCACTCTCCATGGCTCCACATGGAACAGCAGGCCCAGTGCCTGTCAAATGGCAGGGATTCAAGCAGAGTCTGTTTAGTTGTGTGAATATGCTCAACTTCTGGGTGGAACATCATGGAACATTCCAGGGACATGATGTTCATTCTGGGAGACCCAGAACCAACTGTAAGCTGAGCCCTGAGCCACAGCCTAGCTTCTGGCTGAGAGAGCTATTCATACACACATCACTTCCCAGGGGACACATCTGCTTCTATAATTAGAGCATTAGTTTTCCACAGAGGGCAACAGGAGACCCCAGGGAATATCTCGCAATGCCTGGAGACAGATTTGTCAGTCCCAGCTGCTGCAGTGCCGTGGCCTCTTGTGGGTGGAGACCACAGTGCTGCTCACTGTCCTGCGGCACACAGGTGGGCTGCCTAGTCCCCCACCAATTCTTGGCCCAAAGTCTGAGGCTCAGAACCCTGCATGGGAATGAGGTTGTCCCATAGCCAGAGTCTGTTACTAACTCCTGAGTTGCCCCAGGATTAGCCCAAAGCACCTCAGGGACAGGGACAGATAGTGCCCAGGGGTACCCAGAATTGAGGAGGCAGAGATGAAGGGGCTGGGACAACACAGAGATGAGGTCCAGAGGACAAAGTTCTAACCTAGAGGAGAACTACATGGAAGGAGCCCTGGAGCCAAGGGAGGGCCCTCTGTGCATTCCAGCCAGTTCTGGTGAGCACACAGCAGGGACAGGCCTAGCCAGAGAAAGAGCCAGGGAGGTAGGGGAACCCACTTCCCAGGTTTGGACAGGGTCCCCACTTCCCAGGGTCAGACGGGAAACCCACTTCTCAGGGTTGGACTGGGAACCCACTTCCCAGGGTTGGATGGGGAACCCCTGTGGTACACGTTCTCAGTTGCTGTGTCAAGTCTCTTCCCTCAGCCTGTCCACAGTGGGCATTGATCCTCTCTTTGTGGATGAGGGACACTCAGCTCAGCACTGCCAAGGCTGAGATCAATGTGCTGGCTGGCTGGGCCCCGTCTGGAAGCAGGAACTGGAAGACTCCTCTCCCAAGCTCTCTGGACAGTGGGGAGATTCAACCCCTTCCTGGTGCAGAACTAGGGGCAGCTCCTCCCCAAAGCTAGATCAGAGAAGGTGTGCTCCTGAGGGCCTGGGAACTGGAGCTCTTCTGAAGGGCTCTGCTGTCAGGCCAAGACCTCCTGCGTGAAGAACTTAATGCAAACCAAAGAGAGTCCCAATCGCACCTGAACACTCTTCACCTTTCTCTGTGACAGTCATGAAGGGTGCGTATCACTCTTGCCACGCTGTCTGAGACAAAAATGAGTCACACTCCCTGCCCAGCTAGAGACAGGGGAGCGGGTTCCACACAGGCATGACTCCTTGGTGTCACCCCAGGTGCTCCTGACATCATTATGAAATATTCAAAAGTTAAGCCTTGTGAATGTGGAAAAATAAGCCCATAATCAAATGCAGTCCTGGTCCCCCTTGATAAATCCTTGAGAAAAACACCAGGAGGGTGTAAAACTCAAGAAAGGGTGACGCGGGGACTCCGGCGGGTAAAGCTCCCGAAGGCGGCAGCAGGCAAAAAGGAGTGCACTCGCCAGAGTCAGACAATAGTGGTAGCTTGATTTTATTGGAATGTGTCCCGGGCGAAATCTCCAGCCCCCCGAGGGTGAAAGTCGGAGTGGGAGAGCCAGGAGAAATCGCACATGGCTTTGGCTGCTCAGGGTTTTTATACAGAGGAAGGGGGTCAAGGGGTTCTGCCCAGGAAAAGGTGGACCCAAGGTGGATGTCAGGGTCAGCAGGTGTGCCTCATTGGTCACTTCTGGCACAGTGTGTTGCTAGGTGACCGTGTTCCCTCCCCCTGCAGCCGCCCAATACGACCTAACATTCCGACCTTTTTGGTGATATAGGGCGCCGTAGTCTGTCTGGCTACTTCCTGCATGGTTGGGGGCGTCGTGCGAAAAAAGATTTTGGGGTCTAGGTCGGTGGGGAGGCGGCTGTCAGGGTGCAGGAGCATTTGGTTGTATGGCATTCTGGCAACCTCACTCAAGCAGCTCTGGGCAAATTCAGATGCAGGAGAGTTTTCTCAATGAGTCCTGTTTTTCAGTCTGGTTTCGTTGATGCAGTATTCTTCCCCTAGGAATAGACATGTTTCTCCTTTGTTCGCTGTCAGAAGATCTAGTGTTCAGCGGTTCTGTAAGGAAACTTGGGCAACAGATGTTATTTGTCTCTGTAGGGATACCAGGGTTTTGAACAGGCCAAATTATTTCAACTTCACTATATAGAAGCAATTGAGGAACTAAAGTGGAGGGCACACAGAAAGCGAAGGGCATATTGGGATCTAATTTTTGTCAGAGTACCATTACATCAGAAGAAGAATCCTGGAGGAGCAAACGTGGGAGAAGATACTTGTATGGTTTAGTTGCAAGGTGCTGAGTTAGAGAAAGTGTAACAGTATGCAAAGTTCCCTGAGGGGTTGTAATAAGGGGAACTCTCTCTAAAGGTGAATAAGGGTCCTCTGAGCCTTTGAGGAAGTATTAAGGGGGGTACTCATGGGAACAGCTGTTAGCGGGGTCCGGTCCAAACCTGCACAAAGAAAACAATCTGAGATGTTATTAACTCTGGAGAGATTGAGAAGTCAAAGACCTTGATGTATCAGAGTAAGACCTGAGAAAGGATTAGCATTAGGGTGAGTAGCTGCGTTGATCTGGAGTTGGATCTCCATTTCCTGCTCCTGGATGGTTAGGTGTAGCTGAGGAACCACCTGAATATAAACTTTTAGATTTTAAGTGAAGCCTTGGGACAGTTGGCTGTTGTCCCTGTGTAAACTTTACCATCAAGGATTGGGGTGGGTAGGGTGATATGGAGTCTTCAGGTGATGTCGAGGCTTCTGGAGACTAGTTGAACAGTCTGAGAGGTGAAGGCTGGACTCTCATCTGACTGGATGGATGCAGGAAGTCTGAGTCTGGGAATAATCTGCTCAAAGAGGATAGCAGGCGATGTCAGCAGTTTCCCTGGGGGTGGGGAAGGTTTCTATTCAGCCTCCTGTGTCCCTGTGGTTGCCCTGGGCTCAGCGATCCTCGAGTTCAGGCTTCTTCAGTCTTCTTCGAATCCCAGCAGTTGAAGTGAAGGCACCGTCTGACTGGTCACACCCCTGCGTAGAGGCGCTAGGGAGGGGCCAGCCATAGGGTAGTCAGTTTTCCAGTGTGTCCTGCTTGTTTGCTTGTGGAGACGACTTGGTTGGGGTCATAGCTTGACCCTGGCAGAGAGGACAGCTGGTCCTCCTTTGGAGTTCTTGCTGGAACTGCAGGCCACAGATTAACTACCAGGGACTGGACTGGAGTGTTACCTTTTTCTGTAAATAAGCTTGCCTCTCTGGCACTGTACTTTAAAGGCCATTTTTACCAGATTTCGGATAGGGGTTGGTGGACTTCTGTAAGGCAATTCTGGATTTTGGGTGATTTCCCTCACTTAATATAAGTAAAGGAGTCAGTTAGAGAAAGATGAAAATGAGTGAGGAATTAAGAAAGCATATTTGGAATTAGGTGGTGGTTCCGTATCTTTGCAGCACCCATCAGGTTTCAGCACAAAGCGGCTTCCACAAGGTGAACATACGACTTCTAGCACCTGTGGACACGAATGGGCAAAGGCCAAAGAGACAGGAGAAGAGTAGCAGTTCGCAGGAGAGTGTTTGGAAGTCAGGCCCTGTGGGCGGGGTTTGGCGGGGGTAACAGAGAAGTGGAGGCTCTATCGTGGCACCTTTGAGGAGGCTGCGAGCAAAACGGAGGGAAAATGCTTCTTTGCAGCACTGGTTGCGCAGGCTATGCCGGTGGAGGGGTGAAATAGCCAACTCCGTGTTTGGCGGAGTCCCGTGCAGATCGCAGAGGGGGTGGAGAGATGGAGCCGTGCGGGAGGAGGCATGGAACACAGACAGAGACAGAGGCAGGAGGAAGCGACAGAGGGAAGAGGCGCGTGCACAGTTGATAGACATGCAGTCTCGGCCAATGCTGGCGCGGAAGCCGAGAGGCGGGATCAGAGGGCATTTCCGGTGTGTCCGAAAAAAACATGGAGGAAAAGAAAGCGGCAATTTAAGTAGGGAAGCGGACAGAAAAAGGAGAGGCGGGGGCGGAACACAGATTTCAATAAAATCAAGGCTCCATGTGTCTGCTTAGTGAAATTACAGTAGCGGGACCAAAAAGTTAGGATCCAGGGTAGTCCCAGTATTTCCCATGGCCTTTCAGACTGTTCCCTGGGGTGAACCGGAGTGGAAGAAAGGCGTCCCTCTTTTCCGCTCGTGAACACCAAGGTACGGTTAGACGGGCCAGGAGATAAAACGTCTTTTATCCCCTGGGGGTCTAAAAACGGAATAAACGGGGGGCTCAGAGGGGTGAGACGTCTCTCACGACCTACCGAAGCCCAAAATGGAACGGGCAGGGCGTCTGTGGCGCGCGCTACGGACAGAGTCCCTGAGGTGTGGGGAATGCTGAAATGGCCACGGGAAAAGGAAAAAAAAGGAAAGGGACTTACCCTACTTCTCTTGGGCTGGATTAAGAGGAATGGAGCAGCACAGCAATCTCTGCCGGAATCTCTGGTCCTTCTGGAGAAGGGGATGGACCCGACCCCGAGTGGGGGGAAGGTCCCCGGACACTCGGTCCCGGGTTTCGGCACCAAATGTAAAACTCAAGAAAGGGTGACGCGGGGACTCCGGCGGGTAAAGCTCCCGAAGGCGGCAGCAGGCAAAAAGGAGTGCACTCGCCAGAGTCAGACAATAGTGGTAGCTTGATTTTATTGGAATGTGTCCCGGGCGAAATCTCCAGCCCCCCGAGGGTGAAAGTCGGAGTGGGAGAGCCAGGAGAAATCGCACGTGGCTTTGGCTGCTCAGGGTTTTTATACAGAGGAAGGGGGTCAAGGGGTTCTGCCCAGGAAAAGGTGGACCCAAGGTGGATGTCAGGGTCAGCAGGTGTGCCTCATTGGTCACTTCTGGCACAGTGTGTTGCTAGGTGACCGTGTTCCCTCCCCCTGCAGCCGCCCAATACGACCTAACAGAGGGATCAAACAATTTCTAGTGAACAAATGCATCTAACGACATTGAAGAATATCGATTAAAACATTAAAAATACATGTAACTACTTAAAATATGTATCTGATGTCTAAACCATAACTTCGAGGCATTCAAAGAGGTATAAATACATGACCTGGGATGAGAAGAGAAATCAATGAGAACAACAAAGGGCACTGGAGATGCACAGAATGAGAGGATTGAACAGTCCTTGGAACTGTGCTCCAAGTGATCAACAGGCTGGGAGACACAATAGGGGAGCCCATGGGAGGCTGCTTAGAGAGGGTGTAAGCTGAGCTTCTAGAAGAATAAGCTAAGTGTGTCAGATCAGACACACACACACACACACACACACACACACTCACACATGAAAAATAACACACTGAAACAGCAAATTATGCATTGCACAATCAGATGCTCTCGAACACAAATGCACAGCAATCAAAACCACCCCAAGTCAAAAGCACAGAGAGAACACATTTTCCTACAGAGTGTGCAGAGAGAGAGTCTGGGTCTCAGGACAGGGGTGGGCAGCCCATGTCTCCTGGAGCCCCACAGAAGTGGCACAGGGCCAGCAAGCATGCCAGCAGGAGCAGTGGCCCTCAGGGATCACATGGACACATGGCTCAGATTGCAGTCCAAATCCAGGTCCCAAAGGCCCTTCCTGCAGAGTCACAGCTGGTTCTAGACTTCACATGGAAAGGCAAGATCATCAAAAGGCTTCGGAAAAACAAAAGCCAATTCCAGGGGACTCTCTCCTCTTGACTGTGAGAACTGTTCTCAACGCCAGGGGAGGAGACAGTGTGGGGCTGCCGTCAGGTAAGCAGACCTGCAGCAAAGTGATTCAGAAATAGGTCTCCACAGGTCAGTCAATGGGGTCTCAGCAACAACTCAGAACCCAACAGTGGAGAAAGAATCAACTCTTCAGAAATGGGGAGGCCTAGTCATTGAAAACTAGCCCTAGAATCAAAAGACATTGACAATAAAAGTGTTTTAAATTCATGAATCTGTAATTCACAGAAGAAGGAATTCAAACATTCATGCAACACATAAGAGAACACTCAGACCCATTAGTGATATGAAAAATACAAATTAAATATAGACATACAATGCACATTCCAAATGCTGGTCAGTCATTTTGAAAGCTGACCATAACAAATGTTTTGGAGGAGAGAGAGAAAAAAAGAAACCCTCGTACCCTGGGGGTGGAAATGTGCTGGGGCGTATCCACTCTTACAGACCAGAGGAAGAGCCGTGTGGAGTTGGAGGTGCACCTTCCTCTACACACAGGTGCTTCACTCTGGAGTGTGTGCATGTGTGTGTGTGTGTGTGTGTGTGTGTGTGTGTGAGAGAGAGAGAGAGAGAGAGAGAGAGAGGAGAGACAGGCAGGAAGAAAGAGTGCTGCATTCACCAAGTTGAAGCTGGAGACTGGGGAAAGCTGATGGGGCAGTTCCATTCCAAACACAAGGGCCTGAGGACAGGGGAGCCAAAAACGTAACTCCTAGTCTGAGTCTGAAACCTGAGGATCAGGAGCACGGATGGATGTCTAAGGACAGGGAGGCTGGATGGCACAGTTCAAGCCCAGGGCAAATCTATGCCTCTTTGGACTTTTTGTTCTGTTCAGGTTCTCAAGGGGGATGATGCTTGCCCACAGGGAGGAGGGAAGACCTTCACTGAGTCTACCAACTCAGATGCTCATCTCTTCAGGAAACAGCCTCACCACAGACCCAGAAATAATGGCATGCCAGCTATCTGGGCATCCTGTAGCTCATTGTAACCATCAACCCTGCAGAACAAAGAGAGAGAGAGTGAAATGAATAAGGACCATGGAAAGCTTTCAGCCATATATGGAACACTTCTTTTACAGCAGCAAAGAAAATGTATCAAAAGTTTTAAAGCTGCCAGATCTGGGCATTGGTACTCAGGTCTTTATATTATGTTCTGTGAATTTCTCTAATCTGCTGTGTGTTCTTAATTGAAAGCTCGTGACTACAACTTTCTCACTTGGTCAGTTCTGCAGGTGTTGTTTTAATCTTAAATACATTTTTACATCATAAACACTCCAAGAAATTCCCCATCTGCCTCTGTAATCAGCATCTACCAAGAGCCTAACCAATTGCCCTACTTCCAAATAGCAGGAAAACTTCTCACATGCCCCCCTTCTTTCTCGTCACATTTTAGCACTTTGTAGGTAAAATCTACTTTGCAGACTGGGTGAGTAGCCTTACTTTTGCTTAGTCAACACTTCCCCAGAGCTGGAAACAATAAATCTTAGTAATGAGCAAAATACTTTGGGCACTTCTACTTCCTCACCTGCCAAACCCACAGCGATATCTCAAGTTAACAACTTGCCCTGCTCCCGGCTTCCTTGATTTTATCAGCATCACCATGAAAAGCCCGGGGACAGTGGAGACAGCAAAGGAAATTGCTATGATTATATTTTTCTCTTCACCTGTGTCTTTCTGACAATACCCAAACTCTCCAGGAAAGGAGGACTCAGCATCATCCTTAATTCCCTAATTGCAACTTTTAGGAGCAGTGCCTCTTTTTGTTTCTTCTTAGAATTGCCCCTGATAAGACCAATTCTTATGCAAAATGACTTCTTGAATTCACTCCTTTTAAATTTCCATCAGTTAGGAGGACGCCCCTGTCTGGGTGACTTAGGGAGCCATGTGCAAGATGCTGGGGAACCTCAGAACAGAAGGCTGCAGGACCTCGTTCACTCTTCCCTGAGCCCTGGGTTGAGGATGTGAGGTGAGTCCTGGGGGCCTAGGTGTTTGTCCAGCCATGCAGCTGGGGACTTTGTATTTTGACGTGTTAATAGAATGAACAATATTCAACCAGGATTCAAAATTGAAAAGTATAAAAGAAAAGAGCAGGAAAGCCGTCTTGCCTCTCAAACCCTCAGCCAAGCAAAGTCACCATCTTCCTGGCCCTGCAGAGATTTCTCTCTGATCTGCGAGCTTGAGCAAGGGGGACTCTTTGCCTTATTTGACACAAATGGGGCCACCATGCAGTCTGTTCTGTGTCTAGAGCTTTGATCTCTGACTCCAGGGAAAGAGCTCTGGCCTTCTGCTCACTGAGGATGGATGGTGGAATGATCTGGCCTGGAGGTGCCAACAGAAGTCACTTAGCCTGCCTGCTGCAGGCCCAGCACAGCTGACTCTCCTGCACCCCCAGGAGGGAAGAGGTGGGCCTCACTCCTGACTGGTGCATCGGAGGCCCTGCAGAGGCCGGCCACACAGCTAGGAGGAGGAGCACCCCCCACCACACCTCTGGCTCCAGAGGGGGGGAACACAGCTCTCATGAAGCTAGTTACTGAAGCTAGTTACTTCAGTCACATTGAAACTTACCACTTTTAAAAACCCACATGGGCTATAATCTATGTAGAATAAACTGAGCAGTGTTGTGTTTGCCTTTCAGCATGTGCTGACAAGGTGCAGGCGTGAGGGCCCCATCATGCAGAATATCTCATTGCACCAATACCTCCCCAATGCCCATGGTCAGCAATCCCCTGCCTGTGTCTCCAACCCTCAGAATCACTGACAGGCTTCTCCCACCCTTCTGCCATTTCAAGACTTGTTTGGAGTCATAAAATATGTAGTCACTGGTGTGCTTTTACAATTAGATAATACTTTAGAGATTCAACCATGTGCTTCCTGTATTATATATTACTTTTTCACTTGGAATCATACCCCATTTGGTGTATAAGTCACAATGTCTATGTATTTAACAATTCATGGACATTTGTGTTGCTTCTAGTTTGGGCTGTAGTGTATAAAGCTGCAATCCCACCTGCCTGCTCATCTCTGCATGATACAACACTACCTTGTTTTTAGTAAATACCTATGAGTGGGATAACTGGGTCCTAGGTTCAACTGTCCAACACACTGACCGACTCTTTCCCAGAGTGGCTGCATGAGTTTGCGTTTCCACCAGCAACAATAAGAGATTCTCATTGCTACTATTCAGAGTACTTAGTATTGTCAGTCAAGTTAATTTTAGCCACCAAATGGGTGCAAACTGGTATCTTACTGTGGTTTTAATTCCCCTTCCTATCCTTGAAGTTATATTGACCATATTTTCATGTATGAGCTACTTGTATATCTTCTCTGTTATAGCAACTTTTCTGTTACAGCAATGATCCAAAATTTTGGCCATTTTTAAAATTAATTGATTGATTACAGTTGTGTTTTAAGTTCTTATATAGTCTACATATGTGTCATGTATCAGAGAAAGTATTGCAAATATTTTCTCTCCATCTCTGGTTTGTCACATTCTTGAGTATCAGTGATTATAAGTGCATGCATACAATTCCACACTGTAGGTTTTGTTCTGCATGATCTATTTTTAAGCCCTGATGTCACTATTCCACCATTTTGATTTCTGTAATTTCCTAGTAAGCTTTGAAATTAGATTCTGTGGTTTTACAAATTTTGTTACCTTTTCAAGATTTTGTTTCATCATTTACCCTAAACCCCTCCTAGTTCTAAATGTTGATTCCCATATTTCATTCACACCCCGTGGCCTTCAGGTCACTGTTACTTCCTGCATGTGTGTCTTCTATTCACTGCCCTTTGGGCCCCACACAATCCCCCTGAAAGGAGCCACCCAGCCACAGGCAGAAACAGAATCTGAGTGCTAGGAGGACCCTGCTTGTCAGGGAGACTCAGACTGATGGTGACAGCTTGCTTTCTCCAAGAAGTTAAGCTCCACCCTGAGTCAGTCATCATCAATGCACTTGGGACCTGAAAACACCAAGAAGAATTTCAGTAGCACAAGAGCAAAGAAAATAATGAGAACAAAATCAGGGGAGATGGGGAGGAAGCTCCAGCTGAGAGAAGGCCTGACCCTCCACTGACCAGGTGGTCCCACCCAGCCCTGGAGCACCTTCAAGGTCAAGTGCCCTGTGTGCTTTAACAGGAGCCCAAGGGGAACTTCCCTTCTCCTAATGCTGAGGTGCAGTGGAAGAGTCAAGAGAAGCCCATGAGTCTGCTGATATGCTGAGTGACACTTCAGTAAAAAAATCAATGGTTATTTTCATAAATTTAAGCTAATCTGATGGTTTTTCAATACTTCTCAGGTGGGCAACAATTCAGTGAAAATACTTCACTTGGGCTCCCCAAATCCCAAAATATGTGACCCTGCCCAGGTGTGGAGCTCCCCTTCAGGAGACACACATGTCATTGAATCTGATTTTAAAGCCCAATGAGCCCATCACAGCCCACACTATTCAGTCCATTGTGTTAATTACAACAGCCCCACACATTCTCTTAGGCCAATTACCATAATTAGGTCTTAAGTCAACAACAGTTCAAAGGATTGTGTGCTGTGACTTCTAGATCTTCTTTCTTGCTAATTATTCCTGCTCATGCAATCCTGAAATGTGTTTCACAGAAACATAATGTTGCCCATAGCTTTGACCAAGAGAGATCTTGTCTGCATAGACAAGAATAAGCCAGACTCATGCAGGAGAATATATAAAAAGTCATCACATTTTTATGTTGTCTTGCAAAAATTGCTCCTGTCTAGTGGGAGGATACAAAACTAAGATGACCCAGGACAGGAGACAGCCACTCTGTGTACTCCCTGAGCTGCCATATCATGGGGGTCCTGGAGAAGGAAGGTGGAGTCACACAGGGTAGAGGCAGCCAACCTCTTGAACTTGACTGGTGCTCAGGGCACAGCGATAGAACTGGAAACCTCACTGTGGGAAATGGAACCATCGTTGCATTCATGCACTTGGGACCTGAAAACACCAAGAAGAATTTCAGTAGCACAAGAGCAAAGAAAATAAAGAGAACAAAATCAGGGGAGATGGGGAGGAAGCTCCAGCTGAGAGAAGGCCTGGCCCTCCACTGACCTCCACTGAATGAGGATGCAATTCAGATAATGATGAAATTGGGATGTGGCACGTCCTGGGTCAGCACCTTAGAGGGTAAAAACCGCTAATTGACCTCCAATGATAGAATGAAAGGTGCCATCTGAGCCACCTTGATTCTTCCCACTGTGCACTAATGAGGGGCTCTAGGGCCAGGTGATGACCGTTCTGTGAGGTTGATCTTTGACATCGTTACCATGCCCCCCTCCTCACGACCACTAAGGAGAGTCAGTGTGTGCTGGGAACAAAGTGTGGCCCAGCCCAGAAGGGATTTCAGCTACCACTCTGATCCTGCAAGGTCAGGGTCTGCAAGGCCAGGTCCTTCCAAACCCTGCTCAGTCCTGCAGTGACAGTGCAGGCCCCCTCTGGTCCAGGTCGACTTGTCCATCCTAATGAGAGATGCTGGGCTTCTGACAGTCAAAGCATCTGAATGCAGATTCAGGATGTGATCTGATGAGAGTGAGCTCCTATAGGAACAGACTGTTCAATGTGTGGAATCCCCATGAGATGCAGGTTAGCATACTGATGGCGAGACAAGGAGAAGAGAGTCCCATGACAATAGTAGATAGGCTCTAATTTACAAAATGTCACCAATTTCCTCTGCTGGTTCGCCACATTTTGAAGGTCCTTCATTCATTAAAACATGTAATTTCTAGTTTTCCTGCAGTGACTGGGGGCCAGTCTCAGTTGTCCACAGTGTAGAGAGTGATGAGCAAATTAGCTGGGGTTCCTGCTCTCCTGCAGCTCAGATTCCAGGGAAAGGAAAGTTAGCAAGCTAATACCAGCAATGAGAAAAGGGAAATGAGGCCATTATCAGTCAGTGGACATGGGAGCCACTAGAGCCTTCTAAATAATTCCAGCTTTCCTATTTCCAAAGGCAGGACAGCACTCCTGGCCCAGGTGTGGCTGGGTGGAGCCAGATGACCCCTTCAGAGCCACCCGTAGTGAGCTGAAGTTTGCTGCCTCTCTTCCAATGAGAGCACTTTCTCCCAGCCTGGCTCACAAATGGGCTGCCCCTGTCCTTTGCCTACAGTGGTCAGGGACCTTCACTGACCTCAATAGGTTTAGACTAAGTAAGAAATAAACCTTAGAGATTTCACGTCACAGAGCATTTACTGTCACAGAATGAACTAGCTCAACCTGAGAGCTGCGGAGATGAAGAGAAAACTTGGCCACAGGAATCAATCTCTCTCTCTTGTTGTATTTTTGTTGTTGTTGTTGTTGTTTTAGGTTAGTTCATCATGGTCATATGTGATAGTTGGGTCCATTTGGAGAAAATCCTACATGCCCTGAGTTGGATGTAGTCCATGCTGCCCCCACTGTTCCTGCTACCCTGTTCTCCTTCCTCTGCTCTGCTGGGCTTCCTTTGACCCATTGGTTTATTTTTATTGGTGCTTTATAGGTATACACAGGGTGGCCCTCACTGTGGTGTGTTTATACACACTCATAGTGTGATTGTGTTAAATTCTCTGCCCTTCCTCCCTCCCTCCTGGTGTCCCCTGCTCCCCTGATCTTCTCTGTGTCTTGGTGACATACAATCCCCTGCCATTTTCTCCTTCTTTTGTTCTAGTTTCCAGAAGTAAGAGAAAACATTCATCTCATGATTTTCTGAGTCTGGATTATTTCCCTTGACATGATGTTCTCCAGTTCTACCCATTCACTGGCAAATGTCATAATTGCATTGTTCTCTGTGGCTAAGACGCTATTGACTGTGTCCACTCCATTTTCTTATCCATTCATCTGTTGATGGGCACCTGGTTTCACAACTTGCCTAATGGGAATTGTACTGCTGTAAACATAGAGGTGGCTGATTTTTGTTCTAAACACCAGGAAGGAGGATAGCTGGGTCATACGGAGGTTTTGTTGCTAGTCTAAGAATCTCCTTGCTGCTTTCTAGGGTGGTTTTACTAATTTGCAGCCCCACCAACAATACATGAGTGTACCTTTCCCCACACCTTAATTGTTTCCTTTGCTGGGCAAAGAGTTTTATTATTTATTTTTCTGTGGTCCTGGGGATTGAACTCAGGGTCTTGTGTTTTCAGTCAAGCACTTTACCAGCTGTGCTACATCCCCAGCCCAGGAATTTTAATTTGATGGCCTCCCACCTCTTGATTCCTGGTTTTATTTCTTGACCTTTAGATGTCTTGGTAAGGAAGTTGGTGCCTGCCCCAATATGAGTCAGTGTTGACCCTTAGCTTTCTTCTAGCAGTTGCAAAGTTTCTGGGCTACTTCTGAGTCTTTGATCCACTTTGTGCAGGGTGGGATCTGGTTTTACTCTTCTACATGTGAATATCCAGTGTCCCTAGCACCAGTTGTTTAAAAGGTTATTTTTTTCTCCAACGTATATTTTAGCAACTTGAACAAGTATCAATTGAGTATAAGTACATGGGTTTGTCTGTGTTTTCTGTTCTGTTCCACTGGTCATCATGTCTATTTTGATGCCAATACCATGCTGGTTTATTTCTATAGTTCTGTAGTATAATTTGGGATCAAGTGTTGTGATGTCTTCAACTCCTCTTTGTCAGGATTGCTTTGGATATTCTGTGTATCTTATTTTTTAAAATTAATTTTAGAACTTTTTTCTGGTTCTATGGAAAACATCACTGGCATTTTGATGGGGATTACAGTGACTCTGTATATTACTATATCAATAGTATGTCCAGTGTGACAATATTAATTCTATCAATGCAAGATCCTAGTAGTCCTTTCCATTTTCTAAGGTCTTCTTCAATTTCTTTTTTCAGTGTTCTAGGATTTTTACTGTAGAGATCTTTTACCTCCTTGGTTAGATGAATTCACCAATTATTTTAGAGGTTATTGTGAATGGGATAGTATTCCTGATTTCTTTCTCAGTAGAATCACTGTTGGATTATAAGAATGATATTAATTTATGAATGCTAGTCTTGTAATCTGCTACTATGCTGAAATTATTTATCATCTCTAAATTTAACTTACAGTGTTATTTAGGTCAGAACTATATTTATTGATTTTTTTATTGCATGACCTGTCCACTGGTGATAGAAAACTATTGAAATCAGTGAGTATTGTTGTATTGTTGTTTTTCTGCTTAATATCAAGAAGTATTTTGTATGTAATTAAGGGCATTGACATTTTAGAGTATATATTTACTATTATTCTTGTAGTATTCTTCCCTTTACCAGCATCTTTGCCTCTTCTTATTTTTTTTCTTAAAATTTACATTGTCAGATATAAGAAGAGCTACTCCTGCTTGTTTCTGGACTCCATTTACATGAATTATTTTTTCTATCATTTTATGTTCAGTCTGTGGGTGTCTTTTCTTCCAAATGGCATATATTTGGATCTTATTTTTAAATCTATTCTGCTAATCTACATATTTTTATTATCTTTTTTAATACTTTACTGCTAAATTAAGCATGATAATTTATTTTTAATTTTTTTTAAATTTTATTTGTTCTAATTAGTTGTTCAAGACTCTAGGATATATTTATATATTTTGATAGATCATTCAGAGAGTGTAATCATTTTTCTGATTATACATATTGCAGTATCAAATCATTTATGCAGTCACACATGTACAAGAGGTAATAATGCCTACTTCTTTTAATGGGGGAGTTGAAACCCTTTATGTTCATTGTTATTATATATATGTGTTTGTTATTTTCCTGACATTTTAATTTGTTTGCTGCATTTAATAGTCTTGGTTTTGATATAATTGGTTGCTCTTCTAGTGCTCTTGATCTATTTGGGATTTCTTTTGGGGTTCCTTTGGGTGCAGTATATCTTCCAGCATTCTTATTAGTGCTGGCTTAAGGGTCATGAATTCTTGTAGTTTATCCTTGTCATGGGAAGTTTTTGTTTGTCCATCAATTTTGAAAGATAGCTTTGCTGGGTATAGTACTTTGGGCTGGCAATTGTTTCCTTTTAGAGCTTGGAATATCTTATTCCAGCACCTCCTTGATTTTTACAGTCTGCATTGAGAAGTGAGCCTTATTGCTTGCCTCTGAATGTGATCTGATATTCTTTTCTTTTCTCTCACAACTTTTAATATTCTTTTGCATTTCCTTCATTAAAAATTCTGATTAAAATGTGACCTGCAGAGGTTCTCTCCTAATCTTATCTTTCTGGGTCTTATATACCTCCTGCATGTGGATCTCGATCTCGCGTCTAATATGGGGAAAGTTTTGTATTACTGTCACATTGAAAATATTCTTAATACCTTTTATTCTGTATCTCCATGTTCACCTTTATCCCAATGACTCTTAAGTTTCTCCTCCTCTGAATGCTGTCACAATGTTCACGTATATTCTGACCATGGTTTTTTTCACCCATTATTGCATTCTGAGTATTCAAATTCATGCACCCTATTTTCAAGGCTGAAGTTCTATTTTCTAAGTAATGACTCTGGTGATGTTTTCAAGTGAATTTTTAATTTGACTTTTTGTGTCTTTCATATCTAGGAGTTCTGATTTGTTTCTTTTCAATATCTCTCTTTCTTTATAAAAATGGTCTTTTGTGTCTTATTCTCTTAGTTCACTCCTTAGATCTACTTTTAGTTCGTTGATTTTTAAAAATCAGTTTTTTATAGTCCTACTCTGGAATTCCAACCACTTCCATATCTGTAGGTTTCTTTATAGAAGGACTGTGAACTTTGAGAGAGAGATTTGCTTGCCTGTTTCTTCATGTTTTCCGAAGTCTTGCAGTTGCACCTCAGTTGATATGAATTCTGCTTCCTCTTTTATATGCATGTCCTTTTGCACGTAGTTATCTTTTTTCATTCCTGAATATCTCCTCTCTCTCTTTAATGGATGAGTGGTTGTCCAGGAGTGGACATCTCGGATTCCACTTGGGTGTTCCTCCTTTGGGCCTGGTTGTTGATTTGGGATTTTTCTTTCCCCAAGTCTATGTGTTGAGCATCTTTGGGGCTTGGGTGGGTCTAAACTGTGTGTGGAGTCACATTTGATGTTATCTGACTGAGTTGTGAGCATTGTTCAGGAGCCGTATCTCTACTCTGTGGACTTCAAGTAACCCAACCACTTTCTAGCCCTTCCTAGAGGATGGAGAGATCCAGGAATAGCATTAACATTAATGTTATGATTTAGGTATGATGTGTCCCACAATGCTTATGTGTGAAACAATAAAAGAAAGTATGGCAGTGAAATAATTGCATTATGAGGGCCTTCACCTAATCAATGCCTTAATCTGCTAATAGGGATTAACTGAGTGGTAACTGTAGTCAGGTAGGGAATGGCTGGAGGAGGTGAGCTACTGCGGGGTATGCCTTTGGGATATATATTTTATCCATGGTTAAGGGATCACTTCCTCTGTCTCTCTCTCTCTCTCTCTCTCTCTCTCTCTCTCTCTCTCTCTCTGCTTTTTAATGCCATGTACTGAGCTACTTTCCTCCACCATACCCTTCCACCATGATGTTCTGCCTTAACTCAGTCCCAGAGCAATAAGAACAGCCATCTATGGGTAGAAATCACAGAAACTATGAGCCCCAAATACACTTTTTCTCCTCTAAAATTGTTCTTCTCAAGTTTTTGGTGTGGTGAAAAATCTCACTAAAATAGTTAGCAGACACAGAGTCTGGGTCTTAGCAACCAGAAAACAGGGATGTTATCTTCACCTGTCCCCCAAGTTATATCTTCTCAGTCTTTATGCCACAGAATGAGCCTGGCTGGTTTTGCACACCAGACCCACACATTGGTGGTGATGCTGCATATGAAATGCTGCATGTACACCTAAATCAGCAGCCACTTCTCTGCTGCAAAATCATGTAGCACAGTCCTAATGTGTTCTGATAAGCCCACTCACAATGTGATTAAAGTCTTCAGCCAACAATGACCCAACAGCTGAACAGACTTATTAGCAAGTAAAGAAAGCTGCAAACTGCACTCTGAGTTATTTGGATGCCTTTAAATTATACTGGTGGATTTGATGGGGTTTTTTTTCCCAGTTCTAAAAAGTTGTTACACACAAGTAGAACAATTTCTAAACCATAATGCCTAATAGAGAAACACTAAATCTTCAATTCTTAATTTTCCCACCTAAATTAAATCATTCTTTATTGTTTCTCTAATTATTCTAACTGTTATTGTTCTTTGAATTAATCTAATAGTTATTCTAATTATTCTCCAGCCTTCTGATCAGGATAATTCCCTCCAATCAGAAACAATTTCTCTTCCCAGCATGTCATTAGTTTAACATGCACTGGGTCTTGAGAAGCTGAGAACAGGAGAGTAGAGGAAGCAGCAGCAGACTTTCTGCTAAAGCCTTGAAACTATGTTGGTTGTTGTTTTTCTTTTTCAAAATATAACTCTGTGAAAAATAGTTTATGGATTTTGAAAACTTTCTTAAACTGCATTATCAATTATTATTATTATTATTATTATTATTATTATTAGTATTACAACTCTGCTCTAAGCAGCCAGCATAACTGACGTGGCCCCTTTCCAATGCGTTTTTCCAGATCCATTGAGAAACCTTCACCAGAAGTCCTCCCACCACGATCTCCATGACCAGGTGCTCACAGAGGCTGCACAGTGATGTCTATTCATACTCACCAGCCAGACCCTGAGGCATCCAAGGGGCCCAGGATGATCACAAGGATCCTCAGTCTGAGGCAAAGGGGTCAGTGAGTGAAGAAGCTGTAATGATGGAGGAGAGGAAGGAGAAGGAGAGGAGAGGAGAAGCAGGATTCAGAGTTCTCAGAATCTTATGCAAATATAACCATGAGCTCAAGAGACACTTAAGAAACAAAAAACTCTAATTCTGAATTTTAATTACCTTGAAGGATAAGCCTCCTTCAGCTCATTCATTCCATAATAGGGGATGAGAAAAAAGTGAATAGTCTTCTAATTATAATATTTTTCACAACAAAAATTCAAGCTCACATTTATGAGTCTGCCTAAGGATCTCCACAGAGCCAGGCTTGAATCTCCATCACACAGGCTACAAGGGTGAGGAGAGACAGGAGTCCGCCAGTCTCCCACCCCTGCCTCTTCTCCCTGGGGTAATTAGATTCATTTATTTTTTGGAACTTTTAATGAGTCTGTTTTCCAGAAATTGGACTCTGTATAGCTTCTGCAGACAGTGCATTTCATGAAATGAATTAGGCAAGATTTCTCTCTGCATATCTCACCTCCCCACGCCACACTGTTGTCCAGCATCAAAGCCCCTCCCAGCCCATCCCCAGCTGAGCTCAGCCCACAGGGAGCTCCTAGGCTCAGGCAGAGAGGATCATTTGTGGAGGCTGAAGCACCCTTGCCTAGGCGAGAACTCTCAGGAAAATAATACAAAATTGCTAACTTGACTCCAGGCACAGAAGATGTCCTTCACAGTGAATTCAGGAATCACCACGATTACAGATTCTAGGAAGCAGACTCATGCCACCACATTTTCATGGCTTACCTGATAGCTCTCCATCGTACTTTTCTTGGCTGAGGTTTGGGGTTATCTATTGCAGTCTTTTGCAGGACTAGGTGCTCACTAGCTCTTTGCTGAAAAACAAATAAAAATGAAGCTGTTCCTCTGGACAGTGTCCTTGGTCCAGGAGGGAAATTGGCCACTTCCTCCCATTTTGCACACCCTGCAGCTTTGCTGAAGCTGTCACAGAAATTGATTTGTTCCCATGCATGTCCAACCCCAGAGGGGCGGCTTTACGTTCTCATCTATCCACACACATGCCCTCTCCACATTCTGCCCATACCGTACAGAGAGGCTCCTTGCTGGGAAGGCCTCTTGTAGGTGGCACCGATCACGTGCCCAAGGCTAGTGAGTGGCGACTGAAATGCCAGGGTGTGCTCTGCTGGGGGTCTGGCTGCTGTCTCCACCTGGTCTCCAGGCTGCTTCCTGAGCCCAGGCAGCCTCAGAGTCCCCCAGGTGTCATGGGTCAGGAGTGGCGGGGCCTAACCTGAAGACCCTTCTCCTTCAGCTCCTGCAGTGGATGGGAAGAGGAGGGCATCTGCATTGAGAGACCTACTTCAGAAGCCAGGGAGAACATTGCTAAGATGAGCCAGTGCCTCCCGTGCCCAGGCATCACCTGCAGCAGCTGCAGATGGTCTTCATGTACTTCAAACCAACCAGGATGTTTTTTCCTCAGGCCTTGTTGAACACCACAGGTGACCATGACCTCATGACCTCGCTCAGCATCTATGTTCCAGGCAATGTTCTGGGAATGGAGAGGGGGTGAGCAACATGGAGCCACAGGGACTCCGCAGAAGGACTTCAGTGCTCCTCTGCCACATCGCATCATCTGACCCGCAGCCACAGGTCCTGATGCACAGGGTGACTCCAGGGGAACTCCCTGGGTGGAAGCAGGGTCCATGGGCAGGGGGACCACCTAACCAATAGCAGGACAGGCAGGATAAAAGCCAGGACTCTGCAAGAGCAAAAGCTGGACCAAACCAGACCCAGGAGGATAAGCAACCGAGAGGATGCCAACTACCCGGAAGCTCTGCAGACTCAGTGTGGAATGTCTGCTGCACACATCCCCGAATTTCAGGACTGGGCAGCATCCAAGGTGTCCTCAGGCTCCCACCGGCATGGCTGAGGGTTCGGGCTTCCCTCTACCTGCAAAGGCTTCCTGGGAGCTCCCAGCTCTGGCTCCTTCTGTGCCCAGCTGTTCAGTGTCTCTGTCCTGGGAGAGGCTTCCTGTCCCTCAAGCAGCCTCCCTGCACACACACACACACACACACACACACACACAGCATCTCCACTGCAGTTTTATTTGCACCATGGCATTTCTCCCAAGTTATCTCCCTGTGTTCAGTGTGTCTTTCCATCAGAGGTTGGACTCCCGGCGAGTAGGAGCTCTGTGCAGACTCATGTCCTGCTGTGCTCTAATGTCCCCACCAGGCCCTAGAAAATACCTACATCTGAATAAAATGATGAACCCACTTATTTTGTAGGTTAATGAGCAGAGACCCAGAGGTGTTAACTAACTTCCCCACAGCCACCAGCCCTGGGTGGCAGAGCTGGGACCCTGTTGCCTAGGAGCTCTGGGGGGTGGTGAGCTCAGCCTCCTGCAGACCCGAGAGCCCTGGCATGTGGGACTTCTGAGCCTCCTGGAAACCAGAGTCGGATGATCCCAAGACATGAAAGATGAAAAGATGACATGTGCCCTGGAGCCGAGTCTTTAAAGGGAGGGAGTGGGGGGGGGACATTGGGACCTTCCTGAAGCACAGACATGTGACTTCCAGAGGAGTATTTGATTTTTTAAATTTTTGACCATGACATCAGCAAATTAGAAGATCCTTCCAACCTTGGACCAGCACACTACCTAGCTTTGCCTGTAAAGGTCATCAGATTCTCCTAAACGAGAAACTGATATAGAAACACTGCTCATCTTTTCAATAACAAAACTGCTGTAGACTCCAACAACACTGCCTACCTATGAGTCACCTGGCAAAATGAATGGCTGCCCAGTGCCCTGCAGGCCAATTGCTAATGTGAGCCTCGCAGGCTGGTCTGGAGGTCAATCCCAGAACTCGAGCTCAGGGTAGCTGAGGACCTCACACAAAGCAATGACAGTGTCGCCCCAGCACCCTGGGGCCCCTCAGGCCACACAGAGCAAGTAACACCTGAGCACATGGAGCCTGGCCTTCCTCATGGAGAACACAGCCACTGCAACAGCCACCCATTGCCTGTGGCAGATGTTGTGGGTTCAGAGTGGCACCTGCCTGGACCCTGAGACCCAGGCAGTCCCTCCTGAGGACATTTGCTAAGAAGCTCAGAATCAACTGGGAGCAGTGGCAGTGTCACGGCTGGTACCAGTGAGGCATGGAATAGTCACAGCCACAGAATGTCCGAACCCAGCATGGCCCATGCAGGGGAAGCCAGAGCTCCCATCCCCAACCCAAAGCTAAAGAGAGAGGTGGCCTGGCCCCACAACATGCTGGATCCAGGCAGAGAAAACCCTGCAGACCCAGAGGGTCATCTGTATCACAGCTCCTGAGACTCGGGATGTCCTGCTACAAGCAGAGGTGAGCCTGGTTGTGAAGGAGGTCAGTTGGCTCCAGCCTGACAGGCCACCATGGCTCCAGGTGACCTTTAGAAGCAGGCATGAGCAGGGCCTGTCCTGGAACGGGAGGAAAGGATCAGGCCCTCCAGCTCCCCCTCCTAGCAGAGAGGAGCCAATGCAGGTGGCGCCTCCAGAGCTTCCTGTAAACCAGGAGCGGGAGCGACCAGGACCCGGCCGAGTGCTGGATATTTCTCTTCTTTAATTTTCCTACTAATGCAGTACAGGACACCACAATCATAAACAGAGAGAATGCAGCATAAATGAAAATTGATCTTATAAATCAGAAATATCAGAAGTTCTCAACATGAATGAGGAGAAATCTATAAACAGCTCCCAGGGCTTATCACATAAAAGGGAGGTGTTTGCTTCTGAGATGCACACCACACATCCCATCACCATCCTTTCCTATTGTGCCAATAAAGGGACGTAGGGACTCACTCGAATCCCTCTCCAGGTTCCAGGGAGGTCACTAATGGAGGGCTGTGAATATTGGTATTTAAAACTATCCTGCCACTAATGAAAACCCATTTGCCTCACAAGTAGGATTTGAGTAAAGCAGGGCAGGTCAGGAGAGGATTGGAGGGATCAAGTGGAGGCTTCATTTGGCTCAGGAGAAGCAGCTCAGTTGCTCTCAGTGAGCTTCATATTGGGAGATGAATGCTAACCCTGCAGACAGGAGGTGGCTGGGTTTCCGCCAGCCTGGGCCAGTTAGCTGCAGAGACTTCCTGTTCCAGTTAGTCTCCATCCCTGAGCTTAGCTGGTCATCTAATGAGCAAGGGCCCCGGGTCTTAAGCAGGAGGCTTTGTTCCTGGATCTCCTGCACAAAACCCATACATAACTGTACAGAGCTACTATGAATCACATGTTTCTGTCCCCATAAAGTTCACATGCTGAAGCCCTGACCCTCTATGTGACCATAGTGGAAATGGAGACTTTGAGGATGAGGCCTTGAAGGTGGGGCCCTAATCTAACAGGACTGGCACTGTTATTAGAAGAGGAAGAGGCCCCTTCCTCCCTCTCTCTCTGAGCATGCACCAAGAACAGGTTCTGAGAGGACTCCAGGAGATGAGGGCTGTCTCCAAGGCAAGTGGAAAGGCCTCAGAATGAGACAGACCTCGAGGCCACCTTGAACTTGAACTCCCAGATTCAGAACTGCGCAAATACATGTGCACTGTTCAGGTCAGCCTTCTTTGGCATTTTGTTGTAGAGTTTGAGCAGACCAGCACAGCTGTCCCACCAGAGTTCCATGGGTTGTAAATCTATCATGAATTTTGTGTTTTTTTCCCAGAGGAAAACAACCTAGTTACATTGATGATTGTCACTCTTAGGAACTTGCACAGAGGCTTACTGATAAAGATGTCTCCACAGAACTGAATCCACATGGTGTGCACACCACACAGACTCTGGATCTCATGGGCACACATGGGAAATGTCCAGCTATCCCCACATGGGCCACCCTTTCCCTGTGTGATGGCCAGTCAGCATCTGGGATCCTCAGGAAATCCCTTCAAGAAAGGTATTTCTCACCTCCCGGAAAAAAATCGTATTTCTGTTTTGGTGTTTTCTTTCAAAGTAGCTCACAAATGTGTGACTCATGACGTGTGTGAGTCCCTCCGAGCAGTGTCACATCACAGTGCAACTGTAAAGGACAGGGACTGCCCCTTTTTTCAGGACAGTACCCAGGACTCAGCACAGTACCCGGGATAGAATAGATACTTAAGGACACACACACACACACACAGAAACACAAATTCATACTTTAAAACACACTTGATTGGGAGGTTAGAAAAATCTAAAGGGTGGAATTCTCTAGTTTATTCTGATTTTAGCCAGAGCAGCATGACTTTTCCCTTTTTGGTAGCAACATGTCTCTTTGTCTGGGGAACCTGTCCATCCCTCACCTTCCTGGCACTGAGATGGAGCTGACTCCACCTGCACCTCCAGGGTTATAAGCAGACACTAGAACATCCATTTCATTGGCCAAGGGGATTGTTCACAGATGGACACATGACTCAGCCTGGCCAATGAGATCCAAGCTGAGACTTTGACAGGACTACTGAGAAAGAGTTCTTCTGGCAGAGCTACACAGCTGCTAGGGAGAAGGCAGGGCCCCAGGGCCATTTTTGTCACCCTGTGGAAATGAGCAAAGCTGAAGGACAGGAAAGCAGATTCCAATGGGGTTCTTATAGTCCTTAGATCCAGCTGGGCCTCAGGTCACATGCACTATTGGATTTTTTTTCTTTTATTATGTGAGCTTGTTTGTTTCCTCTATGTATTGAGTCCTATGAGTTGGAGTTCTGCATGAGAAGTCAGAAGTAAAATACCAGTGAAGCCAGGGAACATCAGACAAGGATGTGTTCAGCCAAAGTCCTCATGCACCAGACAAAAAAAATGTATGTAGCTTTCAGTGGAAAAGAACTTCTCAGAAGAGGTTGGAATGGGCTGGGCTTGGGGTGGTGAGACTCCTACTGTGTACAGCAGAGGAGGACATAGTGGGGCAACAGGAGCCACATGGACAGAGACCTTGGATGGAGGCCTGGGGAGGGGCAGGGAGCAGCCATCCTGGCCAGGTGTAGAGACCAGGAGGATACAAAGAAGAAATGCAAAGCCAGGTGAGCTGACCGAGCCAGGAGGAAGTGCCCAGGATGTAAGGAGTAGGATGAGACCCCAGGAGCAACAGAGAAGAAAGAGCCTGCATCAAAGCCCCTTCAGAAGTGGTGGGGTGAGGTTCACCTGCAGCCAGCTCCATGGCAGGCTTTGCAAACCAACAGCAGCAGTGTGGTGCCCGCTGGCAAGTGGAAATGGTCTCTCTGGCTCCCCGCAACCTGCCACTGCCCAGGTCATGACAAGGTCACTTCCAGCCTTCTTGACATTGTCCTGGCCACAGTGGGCATCTGGGTCTGACCCTTACTGAGGGACACTCCTCCCACTACCAGATAGCAGGCTCCAAATCCATCTCTCTGAATTCCCAGGAGGATCTGTGGCCACTCACAGAAGGTCTCAGAGTGCCAAGCTTCAGCCATGGCATGTGTGGCCAGAATGACCAGCTGAGGCTTTGGTCTGAGTTTTTGTTTTGTTTTTAATTTGTTCTTTTCAGATACACATGACAGTAGAGTATATTTTGATGGAAGAAAACTGAGTTCCCTGGAGACCACTGGGGCCAGCGTCACTAGAACATGTCACTGGCACTGAGATATGACATCCACTAACAAGTGTGAGGTGCAGGAGAGGAACTGGAGAGGGCTTCACATGTAGGTGACACTGGGAGACCACTGACTCCTCAGATGGCTGCCTTCCTCCGCCCTGGGCTGCTCTTGGCTACTTGTTTTCCTAAGAGAAAAAGAAACTTCTAGACAGCAAGAATGTTTTATCTTTTTTTAAATTTCTTTTTCATTTGTTCTAATTAATTGTACATGAAGGTTTTATCTTACAGCATTTTAGCGAGCAGGGTTCTGTTTTGTTCATAAGCAGAGTGATGGGAAGAATGTAAATAGTTGAATTCCAAGGCGAGTGACTCCATTGGCGGCAGTTTGTCTGAGGTACCTGGAGCCTCAACTCAGGTAATGCTGCATGGGCCACACTGTGCCCCCTCCCTCCACCTTTCTCGGCCTCTGCCAGGGGTGGTCCCTGGGACCTGGTCAAGGTGGGTGCTGTCGGACTTCCCTCCTGTGCTCACACAGTTTGACAAGACTGATCAGGTGAGTTGATGTTTCAGACCTTTAAAAAAGTGATCTTGATTTTTAGTTAATCCCCTTCAGTGTAGATTTTGTATCATCTGAAATATAGTTGGGTGTGTTTGAACATTCGGTTAAGATTTTTATTCCTTCTCACCTTTATTGATTTCTTGTTTTCTTCTTCTAGAAGTCAATACTTATTCAAAATTACACAAGAGGTGCCACACCCAAATGTCCAAGGGTTTCTTTTTCAGGTGGCTAATGTCATAGCTATTCAATTTGCTTTCCAGTGTTTTGTTTCTTAAAGGATAAGCAGAAGTTCATATATATATATATATATACATATATATATATATTTAATTTTCCCTTCTTTCTTGCACAAGGGTGGAGTTTTTACATGGTGATATCTCCTGGAAGCCAAGATTTGTAGCTTATCCTCCTGCCCATGGAGAGCAGTACCAGGTTCCACTGTGTGATGGACAAGAGCTGACATGGCCATCCCCCTGTGTCTGGACATCATGGCAGTGACCTCCTGATGGCTCCTGTGATCCTTGTCCCTCCCATGTCTTACCAGAGTCAGTCGGTGGGACCAATCTCAGGAGGCAGACGTGAGGATGCTGTGGCATTTCCAAGATTTGTCAGTACCAAACATAGCTGCCATCTTAGGCCCTTTTCCTTTGCCTGTTCTGTGTCTTGGATCTCCTACTCTGGGAAAGCCAGTTCCCTGGTTCCAAGGACACTTAGCACTAACAGAAAACACAAATCATCTTTCTTCCCTTTGTTTGAGTATCTAGCAAACAGCAAAACCCTGAGGAACTGAGGCCTGCTAGTGACCACGTGAGTGGTTTGGACATGGCCACCACCCCTGGCCAAGGGGAGAATCTGCCATCTCTGCAGACAGTCCAACTATGATTCAGGAGAGACCATGAACAGACCTGGCCAAGTGGAGATGCCTTCATCCCATAGACAGTCCAACCATGACTCATGAGAGACCGAGAACAGATCTGCTCTTGGATACTACTCCTGGATGTAGGTTCTGCAGAAACGGTAAGATGGAAAATGTTTTTGTCTTAAGCTGCTATAGGTTGGTAGAATTTATTACCTAACAAAAGATGATTATATTTCATTACATAAAATTCCATAATCATTTCACAATGGGGAGAGCAACTTACTTCAATGGGCATTATTAAGGATGAAAGCACATGAAAATGTTAAGATAAGCAAGTGTATCTATTAGGATGTTTTGTTCTTCAGATAACAAAAGCATTTTCCAATTAATGAAGAAAGCTATTATCTTTCACATCAAAAAGTCTAATAATAACTCCTACACCTCCTAACTTCTTTGTATGGAGAAACCGAGGGGGACCAAAGGAAGGTACCAATCTTTGTTTTTACTTTGTGCTATCCAATTCTGCAACTGTGACCTCATAATTTCACATGTGCATATATTTACATTTAAGATAAGTGCACATTCACATGATGTTGTAAGAAACAATGTAGAGGGAGCCTATGAACCATTAGCTAAGTTTCCTTCAGTGCCACCATTTGCATGACCACAGTAGAACATTACGTGCAGCAATTGGATGTCGGTTCAATGCACTGACATTTCCTAATTTTTCCAGGTTACACCCTCAGTTCTATGCATGATTTTCACCTGTGTGGACTTTTGTAATCGCCATTGCTATCAGGAGCAGTCCTTGCCAAACTTACCCAATCCTGCTCATATCTTAACCCCGAGCATCCACAGATCATCTCCCGAAATGTATAACTGTCATTGGAAGAATGTCATCACAATGTGGTAGAGCAGGGTTTGTATACTCAGCACACTGCCCTGGACAATCATCTAGTTTGTGTGCATTAATATTTTGTTATTGTTGACTAGTATTCCATTACATGGAGAGCATTTGGGTTGTTTCCAGTTTAGGACTTTAGTGAAAAAAGTTGCTGTGAGTTTTCATATCCAGGGTTTTCCATACATGTAAGGTTTTATTTCATTGGAATAAATTGTCAAGAGTGTCATTACTGGGTCATATGATGCCCTGACACCTTATCACCTAACATCAGACAAGTTCAGCAAAGAAAACCATTCCGGATACAGGGCCTGAGTAAGAATGAGATGCCATTCCTATAACTGGGGGGATTTAATTCAGGAACAAATCCAAGACATACGTTTACAATGAGGGAATCATCCAACTTCTTCTGTAAGAAAAAAGAAGTGGGAGTTATTTATAGCAAATAAAAGACATCTCTCCAATCCAGTGAACACCACAAATCAAGGACTATTTCCCCACTGGTGAAACAACATCTTTAATACATTTCCACAGGGGAATGCACCTCACCAACCCTACTCTTCCCAATATGGCTCAATTTCACAGACTTGATTGTCTTCTATTTTATTGTCTATTTTATTGAGGCACCAAAGAAAACAAATGGAATAAAGAACCATTATCAACAGATAGTAGATATTTTTCCTGCAGCTCCAGGGCTGTGTTACCTGCAGTGGCATCTGTTCACAGGGAAGATGTCACTGCCTCATGGATACAGATGCTTCCATGCAAATCCTTAATTATGACTAAGCCCCATTTATATCTAAGATAAATTCACTTTCCACGTGCAGGACGAGCTGCCCCCCAACACTGAATGGAAACTCCTCCCAGGCGGGTGTTTCCCAGCTCCCTGTAGCTTCCCTAAAGAGAGCACCAAGGCAGCCCTTCCCTGAAAAAGCCCTTAACTGCCTTTGAAAAGTCAGAAACAGACATTTCATCACCAGAGAGACCACTCAGCACAGCGCCCCCATCCTCTGAAGCCCCCTGTCTCAGCTGGAGTTCTCCAAGAAGAGCCCATTCTAGAATGCTTTGCTGCACCAACTGAGCTGTATAGCTGAGGGGAGCCTTGTGAATGTTTCACTCACAGACCTGAACACTGCAAGTGGGCCCTTCCGCCCATTGCAGTTGACATGGTGGTCTTCCCCTAAGGGTCCTTCACTGCACACCTGGGTCTCCCCTTATCTAAAAATACAAGGAAAACCAACTGGAGCCCATGTTCCACCTTCAGGAATAAGATCTCAGGTGTCCTCACCCAAGGTGGACAGCTCCCAGAAAGTCTGTTCAGACACTCCTTGTTCCCAACCTGAAACTCTGGACAAGGAAAGCCCTCTGAGATTTGAGGTGCTCAGGGGCAGGTAAGAGAGTTGCATCTGTATGTGAACATCCTAGTATGTCCTTGAACAAGGAGAACCTGGAGGATCATATCTGCCACTTGGCCCACACCTAGAGTTATGCAGGGGTTCAAGGCCAACCACCAAGTCCATAGGGCAGGTGGGCCTGCACGGACTCCTTCACTTTATCTGGCACCAACTGAAGTTTGGGGTTTCCCCAAATTCACCCTTAGACTCAAAGCATGACTTAGAGAACCCAAAGCTCACTGATGCTCTTCTGCTCATAGAGGCATTTTATTAATGGAGAAAAATGCACCTGAACCTCAGCCAAGGGGTGTGATTAGCACAGAGCAACCCAGTGCTCATCCAGACTACTCTCCCATGGAGTCAGGCCATGGACCCTTCCCTTACCAACCTGTGCCATTGTGCACAGAATGTGGCCAAACTGGGAAGCTCCACTGAGCCTCCTGCTCAGAGATCTTGTTGGGGCTTTGTTATGCCATCCTGATTGATGGGACAGTCTCCATGTCCACTGATACCAAAGACCCAAATCTTGCCTAATCACATGGTGGGCCTTTCTTCATGGCCAGTTCCCACCCTAAGACTATCAGATTGGCTGGTCCAACCCTAGGATGTAGTATGGCTAGCAGTGACACTACACAGACACTGCTCTCATGGATTCTCCCCCAGAAGCTGGGGACAAGGGCAGACCTCTCTCTGGGAAGGTAACAGCCACTTGACTATTTATTCCCAACATATTGGGATTGGCCAGTGTCCATGAATGGCCATCTGGAGACCAAGGGTGACAATGACTCTGATTCACTTCACCTGGCTCAGTCAGCCCTTGTGGAATCTTTAGTTGTGGATGTCACACAGAGATACACATTTCTACTTCTTAAAATGTTCACTCTGTACCCTGGACATGCACGTGGTCATCAGACAGGACCACAGGGAAACACCTCCAGGGTCTTGGCTTGGATGGGGTGACGCTCCTCAGCAGATACTTGTCCCTTGCTCCAGGAAGAACATGAAGAGATGGCTTGGTGAGAACTGGCTCTCCTGAGGCCTGGGGCCCTGACAAAGCAGCAGCTTCATTTGCTGTGTCTTTCGCAGCAGATAAAATTAGACTTCAAAGGGTTTCTTGGAAAATAAACGAAGTACAGAATGAAATTCTCTCTGAGGCTCGATTTCCATTCAGCCGATATTGTGTCTCCAGCTAAAACAGCCAGTTCACCTCATGGTTGAGGAAGAAATTAAATAGAAAAGCAATACTGTGTATTTGGATTCAAATATTCAAATATTTTCAGCAGAGGGAAGAACAAACAATTTTAGATTCCATATGTAAATGGGAACCTGCCGCCTTTCTGTGCCTGGTTTAGTGTATTGTTCTTGGGGTTCAACCATGTTCTTACAAATGACATAAGTTATAAGAGGCTAAACAATATTATGCTCTGTAAACATACCCTATTTCTTTAATGTGTTCATCTGTTGATTAACTGAAGCTGATTTCATAAAGTGACTGTAAACTCACAGGAGTGGAATTGATGGGTGGGTGCCAGGACTTGGGGTTGGTGGGAATGGAGAGATGTTGGCAACAAGTCCAATATGTCACTTAGGAGGACTGAATGAACAACATTTGAGGTTACAGGTTAGCACTAATTAATAATTAAACTTGATTAACTGTGTTAAATCATTCTGTATACATTTCACATCACTGTGTATCCCATGAATGTACACTGATAATTTCTCAAAGTCCAAGAAAATTGTAAAGAACAAAATTCACACAGGGCAGGATAGTGGAATGAATCAGACATTTTTACCCTGTGTACATATATAACTGTATGACCAATGGGATTCTACATCATGTAGAGCCAGAAAAATGAGAAATTATACTCCATTAAATATGATGCATCAAAGTGCAGTCTACTGTCACGTGTGACTGATTAGAACAAATTTAAAAATTAGAAAAATATTTACAAAAGTTGATTTGCTTTTTTCTTTTAACTAACTCAGTATCCAAGGCGAGTCTGCAGTGCAACATCTGTTTTCTGACTAAATTCACACAACTGATCCAGAGGCCCCTGACTACAGCTGTGCTCCTACCAATCCCAGGTAACCCACCTCTATGACAGCCCCCTTCTCCCGGGACAGGGTGGGTCCTATCAGGTCACAGGGGCTGCTTACGCCACAACCCCATGTCAGGTGGGGCTGCAGGGACTCAGCGCAGGAGGCCCAGCACACACCCTCTAGGGAGAGCCCGCCTGCAGGTGCAAATCCCCAGAGCTTGTTCACAAAGCTGCACTCACCTTAGTGAGTTGGAGAGAAGCTGCTGAGATCTCAGCCTCATGTCAGGGCCTGTGACTGCATCCCATAGATTATCTGTGTGTTAGTCACAGAGGTAGATTCCTAATGACTGTTTGCAACTGTTTCTTCAACATGAGAAATGTTTGTTCATATTCAGGAATATGATCACCTGTGACAAAGGAATGGGTTTCTCATTCGACTACATCATTCTCTATTCCTTGTGCCAGTTTTGGTACAAGGGATGATTATAGTGATGTGACTCCGTCGGCACCTACACATTACTTACTTTGCACAAGACCAGCTTGAGCACTAGCTAAGCAAGATCCCCACAGGAGACCTAGCAGAGGTTTTAGAAACAGGGCCTCCCAGAGGTGAATAAGCCAAGGGTCTTGAAATCTGGGATTACCCAGCTGGGCCCTAAGTCCACAATGTACCCCCATAATTAGAGGAGAAGTCCAGGAGGGGAGCAGCCATGGCCAGGCAGAGGCAGGGATTGGGGCGATGCAGACCCAGGGATTCTGACAGCCACTGGAAGCCCAGGAGAGAGCCCTCCCCAGAGATGGCAGAGGGACACGCTTCCCCTTCACAACTCATCCCTCTGGTCTGTGTGAGGGAATGATTTTACTTTGTTCCAGGTCACTACATCTCTGGTCATTTGTGTGAACTCCACTGCCTACAGTCCTGTTGTGCTGGGGCATGGGACAGGCCTCCAAGGGACTGCAGAGGACATTGGAGAAAGATGGGCAGCACTTTCCCTGAAGTGCATGTACGGGGATGGGCAGTGAGCTGGGCTGCTCTGGGAGCACCTGTTCCTGAAGGTGCCTCTGGTGCCTCAGCTGAGAGCAGTGTCCTGTCCCTCCAATGCTTCATCCAGTGGAGGCAGGTGGCAGGGTGCTCATCCCTCCACAGGGGTCTGCTCCACACCCATCACTGCAGAGAGATTTTATAGGTCAGGCTCCAGAAGCAGTGGCCTCGTCAGCTTGGATAGCTTTGGTCTCCTCAGCATCCCAAGGACCTGGGGTGCTTATGAGAAAGCACTTTCTGCAGACAACACCAGCTCACCTGCCCTGATTCCCGGCAATGATAGAGCAGCCACTATCATTGGACATGGCATTGATCTGGATGTTTCCCCTCCCGGAATTGTTCTCGTTGATGCCTTAACGTGGTTGTCTGCTTGGGGATGAGAGGGACCTCATTGGCCTGGTGTCTTCCTGTCCTCCTTTTCTCCACATTCAACACAGGCCACTGATCTTGACTATTCCCTTGTATTAGGGCCTGGCCTCCAGCCCATGGCTCTATGGGGAGGAGTGGAGGCTTGAGGATGTGAAGCCCAGTGGAGGTCTTCATCATCAGGGTGTGTCCTGGTAGAGGGTTGTGGGCCTCTGGTCTCTTTCTTCCTTTGCTTCACAGTTGTCATGAGCTGAGCAACTTCCTCTGCTGTGTGCTCCAACCTGATATATTCCCTGGTCACAAGCCCAAGCAGCGGGGATAAATGACCCCTTGAAACCTCTGAAACTGTGAGTCAAAATTAACCTTTTCTCTTTGTAAGTTGATTATCTCAGTGTTTTTGTCACAGTTATGGAAAGCTGACACTAACACAGCCATAAGAATTTAACACATTTCCTATATCCCTGGACACCATCACATGTGTCCTAAGAAGAGAAACAGCCAGGTGTATACAGAGAAGAGGAGAAGGCAAGGCAGCCACTCAGGCGAATGCAGCGATGCAGCCATAGGGAGGCCATGCTGTGTACCAGGATCTGAAGGGGCAAAGTGCAGGTTCTCCCATGGAGCCTTTGCAAGGACAGTGGTCCTGATTTCAGGCCAGTGAGACTGATGCTCCTCTTCCAGCCCCCAGAACAGAGAGGACAGGTTTCTCCCATTTAAGGCCATTTAGTTTGTGGTCAGTTGTTATGGCAACCACAGGAAATGGGCACAGATTTGTATGATATTTGCCCTATTTGATAGGTGAAGAAATTGAGTTCCAAAGAGTTTAAAAATAATTGGTTTGAAGACACTTTGCTGATAAGTGCTGATGACAATTCTCTCTCCTATAGAACAGCACACACTCTACTGCGTTCTTCACAGCAAATGCCAGTTAAGGCCCAACCCCATTATTAGGGACCCAGCAGCAGTGGAGGGGCCTGGGGTGGGCAGGAGAGCTGGGCCACAGCCCCACAGCATGGCCTCTGGCAGCTGGAGAGGCTGGCCGTGCTCAAACACCTGCCCTATTTCCAGATCCTCCAGTGTCTCCAGAGTCCCTGAAATGTGTGTTTCTGTTTCCAATCTGGCTTTGTCATGTTGGAACAAATGCCATCAGCACCACCAGCACTTCAGGTGACCAGAAGCAGGTTTATGGGATGCCAGCCCCCCTCCTGTCCTAATAGGAGGGTCCAGTTCTGCCAAGGCTGTTTACTCGTGTGCTCAGGCTGCCATAGCCAAGTGCAGTCCTCTCGGGGTGAGGGCTGGAAAGGAGAAATGTCCTGTCTCAGGGCTCTGGAGGCCAGAAGTCCACAATCCATGTGTCAACAGGTTGGTGGCTTCTGAGACCTCTCTCCTTGGCTTGCAGATGGCTGCCTTCTCTTGTGTCCTCACGTGACCAACCCTGGGTGTGTGTGTCGTACTCCCTTCTTATGAGGACACCTGGCAGATTGGATCAGCCCCCACTAAGGACCTTTTTTTAAAAAAACCTTTCTTACCTATTTGGATACCTATCTCCAAATACATTCTCATCTAGGGCACTTGGTTAGGACTTTGACTTATGAACTTGAGAGGACCCATTTCAGCCCAGACCATTTAACCAGTGAGACTTCATATATATAAACAGCTCAGGGGGCGTGACATGCTCTGTAAAGCAATGACTTTTCTCTGCCTTGCCCTTTTGATTTCCTTATTAACTGGAAAATAACAATTTGCCATGATGAGTCGCTCAGTCAAAGTACACCAAATCCATCACCGCTGCTTTTGTTTTTGCAAATGATTAAATATCACTTTCTTTCCATTTATAGCATAATCTCAGTGACAGCCAATCCATCAGTTGATCTGCTGATGTTTAACTACCGCATTTTGCATTCATTATTCATGCTTATGTCATTCTTTAAAAAAGAGGAATGACTTCATTCTGCCTCTTGACAGCAGGGAAATTAAATAGTGAGCCATAAAGAGGAGTGTTTCCCTGAAAACCAAAACACCAACTGCAGAGCTATCAACTCAAGCTGGAAGTGTGTCGCCCTAACTAAGATATACAAGGACGTGTTGTTGGAATGTCCTCTGATTTTAGAAAGTTGAAAAGACTCCTAACTTCAAATACAACTTGCAAATGGCACCCCCAATCTAGGAAGCAATTTGGCAACAGAGAAAGTCAAGATACAAACACTGAAGGATGCAGGGATTCTATGTTAGGTATAGACTCCAAAGGTCTAGCACCAATTTTTCAACTGCAGTCTGTGCCATGTTGGATGGACAACTGTGTCCACTTACAGCATTATCTCAGGACAGGCAAATATGCCTACAGTCTGGATGTTCAAATGTTCTGTGCATTCCACTGATCATCTCCTGTGTCCATTGCTGCTGCAACCAGCACAGCCAAACTCTCAGGTCTGGCAAGGCGAGGAGGGGGATTGGAAAATAAAGATTCACAGACACAGATTAAAGATTAAGCTGGGATCAGGTGGAGCCTGCTCTCTGATGGAACTAAAGATCTATAGAGTTACGGACACCAGTCTTTATTTATGTAGGTCTCTTTATCAAGTTAAAACTATGCAACAATTGTTCTTTATATTCAGGAAAGTTACAGACACCAGGACATCTGTGTAGCTTTTCCACAGTTGCAAAGTGCAGCGTGAGGAGCTTTGTGTGGCTCTCAATAAAGTCCATTGTTTAAAGTTACTGTAAAGCAGGCAGGAACCAGAGAAGTGGAGTTGGTGAAACATTGTGGCTGTCTAGCATAAGAGTTCCATCCTTCCCAGGAGCTATGAGCCTGAGATCAAGGTTGGAGCTGATAGGACCCTTGCACAGAGCCTCCTCATGCAGGGCACTGCCACAGCAGCTGAGCATCCTGTACCCTTGCACAGAAACATTCCCAGGCATAGGGCATGCCACAGCCATGAGGTCATCAGAGGTCCCCAATCTCAGTCACCACTCTCCACACATTGCATCAGTAGGACAGAATGAATAGAAGATAACTAGAATACTGGAGGCCTTGGGAGGCCTTGGCAGACCCCTGTGCTCCAGAGTGTGAAGATGCATAGTTGCGGATTTGATTGGCATCCGTTGGTCACAGCATGCAGAGCACCCTCCCTTGGTTGGACAGCACATTGCTGCATCCCTTCCAAGGAGGGAATACAGCCTCTAGTGGGTTTCTTTGTGCATGAGAGGAAACACTAGGGGATATTGCTCTTGGGGATATTGCTCTAGCACAGAGACCTTGTGACATGTCAAGCTGCTGGCTATAAGCAGGGCAATGACAGGAAAGGGCACTACAGTTATGCAGTACTTGGTGCAATTCACTCTTGTGGTTGAGCCAAATAACCCTGCAGACTCTGCAGTGTAAGGGATGTCAGTAGGAACCAAGATGCTACACAACACTTACAAAAGTCCCCACAGGAGAATCGCAAGACAAGCCCTGGGATTCCAGACTCAGGTTCTGGCCCCCAATCAACATATTGCATGTTTTTAAAGAAGCAGCTCTTGGTAGACATGGAGCCCTTGACCACCAGAAACAAAGGGCCATGACTATGCACATTCCCATAATGGTTGTGTTCTGTCAGAATAGCAGAATCTTCACATCAGAAGGATCTAGCAATATGCCATTCTCTGTAAGAAGCAAAAGGCTCATCTGTGCCTGACCTTCAGGAGACAGAGGCACTGAGTGAGTGGCATGAACAGAAGACCCTGACCCTCATGGGACAAGCACTTTTGTATCAGCTCCCCACCGAGCTTCTTCACATGACCCCATCAAGGTGTATAGTGGGTGTCCCATGGAACTGCAAGCAGCAGATACCACCAGGGCACTGTGGGTCCCTGTGTCCATAGGCCAGTAGAACTTCAGAGCAGGTACTTGCCCCTGACTGGCAGGAAGAGGCAAGGCTGCTTCTGTAAGTGAGAGGAGGGAGGAGTATGTATGGGATCCAGGTGAGTCATCTCTTTAGTCCCTTGTTGCATTTTAACTGAATGGTGCCACCTTAACTCAGACCTAACAATACGCAGACCCTTCAGGAATGCAGGCTCACCTCTTGCCACACGGCATGTGATTGAGATGCCTGAGGTAGCACTGAAGGTGAGGGACAGTTGGAATGCAGAGGGAGACCTGCAGGAATCTGGGATGCCCTTGGTTCACCAGCCTCAGAACAGCCCCATGAGAACCACAGAGGGATAGCTTCCTGGGCAGGCATGCCTAGCAGAGCTGGGGCCTGGAAACCCTGGGCTCCAGTCGGCTATTGGCCACTGCTCTTGGATCCACTCCACGAGTTTGCAGAGACCACACTTCCTGAACCTGATCCAGATGATGGCGAGTGGGGCCTGTGCTAATGCAGGCCTTCCCACTAGCAAGGACCCACTGAGTGGGGACTGTGGCATGACCACACTGCCTATATGGTCCCCTGTCCTTCTCTAGTGCCAGTCCTGAACTCCTTTCTGAGGACTGTCCACTCTCTCTGGTACCCCATTATCCCTTTATCCTTCACAGTATTTCTCCCAATAATCTTACAGAGTTCTAGTTCATCCTCCTCAGTTGCTACCTCTGGGGAGAATCTGCACTGATTCATCTGCTTTGACATTTGCCAGGCTCACTCTGACATCCAAGTGAAATACTAACACCCATGTAGAGTCCACACTCAGTTCACCTGGAACTTTACAGAGGGGAGTGGATAATATGCATGGCGGTCAGGAGCAGAATAGTGCCCCCAGCATTTAAAGAGCATTTATTCAGAGCCAGAATTAAGCACTCTGCATGATCATGTCATGGAGTATCACATTCTGCCCTGGGAAGTAGTGATCATAACAGCCTCCTCCATCTGAGAGCCCTGCTAGGCCAGGCGTGGGTTAGGCAACTCCGTCAATATCACATAGTTAATAAACTAGAGGTCAGAAGAAACCCTTCTTGCCACTGTTTTACAGATTACTATTAAGAAGTAAATCTCATTTTATCCCAAACCCAAAGCTTGGTGCGTGAACTTTTAATAGTAACTGTGAGTATTTTATTTGGCTTCTTGTGACTTCTCATTTTTTTCCAGAAATTATTTCATTTCTTTTTGAGCCCAAGAGTTCTGACCTACTTGATAATTTTCCATGTCATGTGATCCATGTAACATCACACATGGCTCTGATGGCATCTGAACACGTGGACCAGCCCTGGTGTGAATTACCGGTTAAATAGTGCATCTACCCCATGGCTGTTACTTTCATTCCTGTCCTGGCAAGGACACAATGGTTGCTCTTTTCTTCTCTGAGGCTGAGTGCACAGCACTGGCAACACAGTCAGATCTTTATTCAATATGTGTCCCCCTGAGATTCACATTCTTGCAATGCTGTCTGTCCACAAGGATGGCCTGAGAGCTCCTCCAGGGAGGATCTGGAAAACAAGGTCTGGAAGCAGTTCACTCACCCTTCACTCACTGCGGCCACCCTGACAACCTGGGTGATATCCGTGCTTTGCTCTTTGTTGGTCTGAACCAGGCACAGCACTGCTGGCTTGGGAGGGGCTGCAGCTGGAGGCTGATCTTTCTCTGCAGGTTTCTGGTTTCCCATCAGTTGACTTTTCACCTGAAATTTTGGAAAGGGGTCAGAATCCCACTCTCAGGAGATCCAGACTCCACGGGGGGCCCATGTGGTCTGAGCATCATTAACTGCAGGTGGCAGCTGGGTGGATCAGGAAAAAGGCATTGGGGTGGGGTAGGGAGAGCAGTCCAACCTCCCTTGCCTGATTCTGCATCAGAATAAAAGGGTGGCAGGGAGGTCTGAAGAGGACTCCTGTATGGCTCCTCAATGGGCAATGTAATCATACTGGGAAACCAGAGAGGACAGCAAGCGGGGAGTGAAAACCTCCCCAGCCTGTGTCGCCAGTCCCTATCTCAAAGGAACCAGTTAACGGTTTATAACGTGGAACATATATCCCATTTTTTCAGATTGTTTTTTCCCCATTTAAAAGTGTAACTACAAGTCTTTCCATATTAAGTCACATGGGCCTTTGACCTCACTCATCCTCAGTACCAAGACCAGAGCAGGGGGGATCTGAAGTTGGGTTTGCTGAGTGTGGACCACTGACCCACCGGGACTCTGAGGGAGGAGGTGTCTCACCTTCCCATCGCTGCTACCTGGGCAGAATTTCCCACTGCTGCCTGTCCTGTAGGAGGAGGGGGGTGGGGGTTGCTAAAATAAGTTCCTGGATAGGAGGGGCGGGTTCCTATTGAGAAGCCGCCCCCGCCCCTCAGCAGCTTCTCTCCCTGCTCTGACTCCTGGGTCCAGGGGATGCTCCGTTCCCTCCCACTGCTGCTCTCTTCCTTCACTGGGGGTTCTCTCCATCTTTCCCTAATGTGTGGGGTGGGGCCTGGCAGGCCATGGAGAAGGTGACCTCCTAGGGGAAGGGCAGATTCCGGAGATGGAGCAGGAAAAGAGGCGCAGGAGCCTGTGGTTGGCACCTCCAGAGCTGGTGAGGATGGAGTTGGTGGGGACGCGGGGAGCCACACAGCGGGAGCGGTCAGAGACCCACACAGGTTGGCTGGGGCGGCAGCGCAGATGCCACAGGGCGCCCTGGGAAGTTGAGCACCTCTTGCTGTGAGTGGCGGCTGCAGCCCAAGGCGCCCAGGGAGGACAGGCGCGGGCGCAGCATGGACTCACAGGGAGCAGTGACCTGGGCAGGCGGCAGGAGGGTCCGTGGCAGCTCTCAGGGCACGGGCAGGAGATGCATGAGGAGCACAGAGTCTCAGCAGAGTCCCTGCTCCTCTGTGCGCTGCCTGGCTAACGGAAGGCAGGAGCAGTTGGGTGGCTCTCCAGGACCGCCAGACAATCGGGCTGGAGGGGACCTGCTGTGGATTTCCCTGGGAAGCGGAAAGGTCGCTGGGGGCACCCGAGTGCCTCAGCTCCGGGATACACCGGTCGCACCCGTCGCATGTCCTACCCTCCAATCAGCCAAATTGTGACCCCAGGAAAGGGAAGACTGGATCCCCACTCATCCTTGCTTCAGCCGGCCCAGCTCAGGCACCTTGCGGTCTGGAAGGTGAATCTTTGCGCTCCTTTCCTCCAACCTCACCCCGTTTCTGGGCTGGCGATGCAGGACCAAGGAGCTCAGTGTTGGTGCCCCTTTCACCCAAGCGTGGTCCCAAGGACCAGTCCAGACCTCCCAGCAACGTGCCTTCCCAGTACAGCCGCCCAGGCAGCTGAGCTGGATTCTAGATCAGCCTGAGGTTGCAGGTGGAGGTCGAAGGGCTCAGTGACGCTGCCCTCTGTGGAGGCAGGTGCCAGTGTGGTTAGCAGAACCACACTTCCCAGAGCCCTGGTCCTGCAGGCCTTCCATGGCATCAGTGTCCAGCATAGCCATGGACAGGTTCTTGGAGGGCAGAGACTTCTGTGTGCAAACCCAGGACAGCGACTGCAGCTTTCTCTGGGAGTAGTATTCCTGGCGCACAGCATTACAGCGGCATCTGTAATGTTAAGTGCACTATTAAGTGCAGGTGCAACTGGGGTGGCTCCCTGGGATCAGGGGCCACAGGCCCACAGGAGGAGTACCAGAGCGTGCCTTCAACCTCAGAGACTCAGAGCAGCAGGCCCCGGGGGGACCATTTCCTGTCTTCTCTCTCCTTTCAAGGTTTCTGGGTGGAGAGCCTCTTCTGCTCTCCTTCCTGACTAAAATACTTGAAGCCAGTTATAAACCGGCAGGGAAGGCGATTGCCAAGTGAAATTGAGAAGTTGCTTTTGCTTCCTGAAAGCATTAGACACAGCTTGGAATTCCCAGGGAGCCCGCTGTCCTTGAGCAGGAAGGTTTTCAGACAGTAGCGGGAGACCCTATTTTCCACAAACATGCTCTCTGCTACTTCAAAGCAGTGCCTCCTCTCCCTCTGGGGCTTGAAGTTTGCAGTGGAGGACACTTTTTCTTTTATGGTAATTTGAAAAAGGAAAATGGATATCCAGAAGCAGACAGAATAAGCCAGATGAGGGAAGAGTGGATGGGAGAATTTTTTAGAGGGATGGTCCTGAGGGCTGCTTGAGAAGTTGACTTGGGAGCAGAGACACAGGAAGGGAGAGAAGAACCTGGGAGAAGCCTTCCAGGCAGGCAGGGAAGACAAGTGGAGCTGTGCTCAGCATGGCATGGTGGAGGGCAGTGAGGTGGTCAGATGGCAGAACAGGGAGGAGGCAAGTTGGAGAGGGGGGATGAGGGAGGCACACAGACCCACCAGACCATGGTGACCAGTGTGTGGCTGAGACTGGAGTCACTCCCAATAGCCATCCTTCCCTTCTTTCCTTAGGCATGCACACTGATGTTTAAGTTAAACAAAGACCATGTTTTCTTGCTTTTGTTTTTCTTCAGTTAGGTGTGGCTTGTTGAGTAACTTATGATATATCAGAAACACAGTGTGTATTTCCTTGGTGTGCTGTTAGAGCAGTGATGAGGCTTCTTTTTTCATAGTAGCTAGAATGTGGATATAATGGCTGGAGCTCCAGCATCTGTCTTAGACCATGAGGTGACCTGGGAATGGAATGCTTTCGCAGTACAGCAAAAAGAGGATCTGGATGTCTAATACTGAACTCGGTATTAGTTTAGTAATACTACTCAACTACCAACATGTGCTCTTTAAAGCTGCTACTTAGAGACTTTCTGTGATCACAGATGAACACAGTCTTTGATATACAAAGAAAAGAACAATGCTTTCTGTTCTAACCTAGAGGAAATGTTGGAGATCATTAAACCTGGTAGTAACATCATGACTAGATCCACTGTTTCTAGGGGTTCACTTTAGCTGCCATGAGGGATCAGGCATGAAGGGCTCAAAGTTGGGTATAGGGCGACTAGTTCCATCTCTCTAGGCAGAAGACGATAGTTGGACTAGACTGTGGGGAAGTGCTGTAGATGATGATGAGTGGTAATATCTGGGATGGATTTATGGGTTTTACTTTTTGGTTTATCAAATCCATGGAACGTTTTTTAGATATCAACTTTATGGAGATACAATTTTTATGCAAAAAATTATATCCATGTGTTAGTTTGTTTGTTTTTGCTGCTGTGAATCACAATTACAGAGGAAGAAAAGTATGAGGGCTCACAGTTTCAGAGGTCTCAGTCCATAGCAGGCCGACCCCACTCCTTGGGTTTGAGGTGAGACTGAGCATCATGGTGAAAGAGTGTGGCAGAGGGAAACAGCTCACATGGTGATCAGGAAGCAGGCAGAGAGAAAGTCTCCACTTTCCTAATACAAAATATACACCCCCAAGTCATGCCCCAATTCCCACCTCTTCCAGACACACCCACCAATTCAGGTACCACTCAATTAATCCCCATCAGGGGATTAAATCACTGATTGGGTTAAGACTCTCAAACCCAATCATTTTTCTTCTGAACCTTCTTGCATTGTCTCACATGAGGGGGACACCTCACATCCAAACCATAATATTCCACCCTGGCTCCCAAAGCTCACACTCATCTGACAGTGCGAAATGCATTTAGCCCATTTTCAAGAGTTCCCACAGTCTCACAGTTCTGAGATTGTTCAAAGTTCAAGTTCGAAGTCTTCAATGCTCAAGGCAATCTTGCATCGTGAGCTCCTATAAAATTAAAAGCAATTTACAAGTATTCAACATATAAGGAACTGAGCAAACATTTCCATTTACAAAAATAGGGGCATAGAAAGAAGGAATGGAACCAAAGCAAGACTGAAATTCAACTGGACAAACAGGTCCCATAGCTCCATGTCCAGCATCTGGGGCACATGGCATGGTGACGTTCTCTCCAAAGGGCTGTGTAGCTCTTCCCTATGGCCACATTGGTTGCATCCCAAGTGACCTTCCTGTTGGCTTGTCTCTGCTCATTTCCTGCAGCTTTCCTAGGACGATGTCCCACATTACTGGCATTTCTTAATCTCGGGGGTCTCTACTGCATCTTCAGCTTCCTCTTCACATCTCCATACCTTGCCCTCTCAGGAGTTACCCACAGGGACTCTGATTCTGCTATACCTTGCCTGGCCTCCAGGCCTTCCTTTGAAATCTTGGTGGCAGCCTCCATGATCCCCTAACTCCAGCATCCCTGCAGAACCAGCACCATGTGGTTGACATCAAGGTCTGCCACCATCTCAAACAGTAGCCAAGCTCCCAGGGGCCCTTGCTGCAGCAGCCTTTGAGTGCCTGGGTGACTGAGCACATTGAAAAAAAACTTATTAGGCTCCCTTGTGCAAGAAGGGTGCAATTTGTCTCTTCTCAATAGAATTTTCACCTTTTCTCCCTTGATCTTGAGATGGGTGTGGTCTTACCAGCTCCTGAGGTGCCCTCAATCATTTTTCTTATTGTCTCTAGGGATAGTCGTTACCATTTCTGTAGTGGCAGTAATGTATTTAACAACTGCAACTGCCTTAACCCTAGTTTTACTCCAGCCTTTCAAGTTCACTTTTTCCAAATCTTTCTGCTCTGCTTTCTGATCCTGATTATCACAATAAATTCGGCTAAAAGCCACCAGCAATATCCATGCCACTTCCTGAATGCTATGCTGTCGAGACATTACTTCCACCAGATTAAGAAGTCCATCGCTTCTAAAATCAACTTCACAGAAAGTCTCAGGCCACGTACAAGAGTCAGACAACTTCTCAGCCACAACATAACATGAATGGCCTCTACTCCAAATTCCAGTAGAGTCCTCCTTTTCTGAACTTTCTTGAGCAGGGTCTTCACTGATTACCGTCCAATTGCCACTCTGGTCTTCTGAGCTCCACCAGAATCAGCCATTAATCTCTGCTTACACCAATCTAAAGCATTTCAAGCTTGCACTGCTAAACATCTCAAAATTCCTCCCACCAATTCCAAAAAGCTTCAGAACCACATAGTCAGTTAGAGCAATAACTGCATTTCTCAGTACCAATTTCTGTCTTACCTTTTCACTGCTGTGATTAAATGACACAACTAAGCATGACTATAGAGGAGGAAACATTAATTTGAGGGCTCACAGTCTCAGAGGTTTTAGTCTATAGAAGGCCAGCTCCATTCCATGGGATTTGAGGTGAGGCTGAACATCATGGTGGAAGAGTGTGGCAAAAGGAAACAGCTCACATGGTGATCAGGAAGCAGACAGAGAGAAAGTCTCCACTCTCCAGATACAAAACATATACCCCAAAGGCACACTGTACCACTTCAGGTACCACCCAGTCCCTATCAGGGGATTAACTCACTGATTGGTTTAAGACCCTTACAATCCAATCATTTCTCCTCTGAACCTTCTTGTGTTGTCTTGCACATGAGCTGTTGGGGGACACCGCATATCCAAACTATAAGAATTCATTTTCAATGTGTGATTTCTCATCGCAGGCAAATGCTAATTTGCTTTCTGTCCACCTCAATTAGAATTTTTCCTGCAGTATTCAGTAAGCAGAAGCTTACAACACTGCATCTAGGTTCTTTAACTCCACAACTGCTTTGAGACTTTTCTATGTCTTTATGTGAACCAGAAGCTCAGCCCATTTCTAAAGCTGTGTGGAATTTTACTGGTGGTAGTACATTTACTACCATTTATTTATCCTATCACATACTGACACACACTTGGATTGTTTCCAGGTTTTGGTTATTACAAACAAAGCTGCTACAACTATTCCTAAGCCATTCAGCTCTTCTTGGTAAGCCCTCGGCACTGCTCCTGGACCATGTGGTGACTACTGAGCTCAACTGATAGGAAGTTGCCAAGGTTTCTTCACCTGAGTATGACATTTTACATTCCTGACACTGATAAATGGGAGATCCCAGGTGCTCCTCCTCGTTACCAACTCTGTATTATCTGTCTTTTAAATTCTATTACTCACAGAACCCTGCTTGAGTTCCTGTGCTGATGTATCAAACTTCAGATGCAAGGGCAAAACCTCCCCAGCACCCACTGTAGACACGTGACAGGCCTGTCCAATGAGGTGAGGGAGGAAGTTGGTGAGTGGGACTCTCAGCAACTCTTCCCCCAAGACCTCTTCCACTGGCCAAGATGGCACCCCTGGAGTGCCAGTGTTTCATGTTTCATGCATACAGGGCCAGGCCACACTAGCTCCTTGGCCTCCTCAGCTTGTTGCATGATACCAGAGATGGTATAGCAGGTCTCCATTCTTCACTGCCTCCTCTGGGGTCGGGGAGTGAAGGCCTTTGGGTCCCAGTACAGCCTGGCCCAAACCAAAACCACACTCAGGTTTGGGTGGATCCCGACCCCTCAGCCACAGAGGTGCGAGGACTGAACGGGTACTGGAGCCACATTCCTTCTGCAGTTTGCCCACCCAGGGGCGAGGGCTGGGAGTGTAAAGGGAGAGGAGGTCCTGGATCCTGGCTGCTCACCAAGAGCAAACCCAGTGACCTGGAAGTAAGGGCGTTTACAGACCCTTCACCTTTACATTTAGGCAACACCTCAAACTCATTTGTAACTTGGTAACTTCTCTCAGGGTTAATTATCTATGGCTCTTGCAGAGTCTTTTCTGGCAGTTCCTAGAGGACTATGGCATTTCAAAGGAAATGGGGGTCAGAATTTTTATTGCTCCTTTGTAAACTGCTTGTTGACCTAAATCAGTTTCAAGGGGTTCCATTAATTATTGTCTTCTTTTTTCCTTCCCATCCACCTAGTGTTTGAGCACCAAGAGGTTACCCTCGGCATAAAGATGTTCCCCACCAAGACCTTATCTGTCTGGGATCTGCCATATAAAAGGTGCAGAAACCTTCTGTCTCCAAAGGAAATCCTTAGGAACCAAGTTACTCTTTACTTGCAAAGCCAAGAGTTTCCCAAAACTACATGATAGTTAGAGGCCTTTATCATGAAAACAATTGTGCCCTGAGACCTATGGTAATCTCAGAATATTTAGGATCATCCTTTAATTTACTTGCAAATGGAAACTAAAACCTACATCAGGATTAAGAAACTCCATCTGAGCTGACCTTGAGTACAGTTTCTATTTTATATTAAGGCAGAAATAGACCCCCACAGCATGGAGAGGAAATCACCTGCTGCCCTTGTTATGACTGGCAAACTCCTCTTTAATCCTCAAGGTTGAATGCAAGTGTGATTTCATCTATGAAATGATTTTTTAAAATTTCTCTAGGGCACTGGTTGATCCAACTCACTGCTGTCATAACCCTTTGGAATTTATTCATCAGAACACTTAATTGTACAGCATTTTCATCATGTTCAATAATTGTTTCTAAGGAAAATCTTGATTCTGTCTGCAGAGACTTCTGATCCCACCTTTCTGCAGATGTTGAAGAGGTTGTTTCTTAAGGTGAGAATCTTGACTATCATCTGTAGTTTTCATAATTTAAACATGTCGGTTAGTTAAACTGTAGACCTGAAATACACATACAAGCCATTGAGAGGTTATGCCACTGCTGACTTGTAAACCCTCTTTATAATTTCAATTGAATAAAGATCTAGAAGGACACAGTTTTCCTCCAAATATTGGCAGGAATTCTGCCTGTGAATTAAAGGGCTCACTCTTTCTGTATGACAGTCTTCAAGCTGAAAAGTCACAAAGACAAAGATTTCTTCACAACTCTTGTTCCTTTCCTCTTTATTTCTTACCTTTTTTACTTCTTGCTCACTATTGCAGTTATACAGATATCAGTTGGTTCCTTGAACACCAGACTGTTTTCATCTCACCCCTTTCCTCTTTGTTGTACCAGGATGGAAGTCGGTCATTCCAGGTGTTTCTGGGCTGACCTCCCCCATTTCTCACATCTCAACCTGTGTCCCCTCTTGAGGGAAGCCTTCTCTGACCATGTTAAGACATCCCCACCCCAGTTTCTTCCTGTCCCTTTATCCAGTGTAGGGTGTACCATGTCAGTCTGAAATGATCCTAGTTTTATTTCCATGCATTTGTATATGTATCTGCACTCTCAGTTCCCCAGCTTGACCATCAGTACCATGTCAGCAAAGAGGGCAGATCTCAGCACTCAGGACAGTTCCTAGCATAGGGTTTCAAGACCTCACCTTAAGATCCCAGATCCAACAGTTTTTTTTCCCCCATAGATCAAAACACTGATTTATTTAAGAATAAAAATTAAGTATGCTAAAGAGCAATAAGAAATGTTACATTATCCAATTTTAGAGTTGCTAAATATAAAATAATATAATTATTTTAATTAATTAATTAATTTATTTATTTATTAATTTATTTATTTATTTTAACAGCTTATTGATGGGTTATGGGTGTGCCCTGGTGCCTTACCATGGGAAATGATAAAATGGCAATGTATTTATGTGGTGGAGAGAATCCAGATGGTGACCACCAATGATTGCTGTGTTCAGTTACTCCTGCCTTTCAATAATCCCCCGGCCTTAGTGTGTGTCTGGAAATGGCTCACGTGGAAAATGGCAAGAGGATGGGATACCACTTTTGTTACATGTGATAAACATGTATACAACCAGGGCATCCTTCAATAAGTGAATAAAATAACACTGATGCCACTCTGAAATGGAATGTTATTCTGCAGAGAAATGAAATGAGCTGTCAAGCAAATGCAGATTACAAGAAGCCAGTCTGTAAAGGCTTTATACTATGTGGTTGTGAAATGTAAAACTCTAGAGGCAGTAAAGTAACCATTGATTGAGTGCCAAGAGTTTGTTGTGGAGAAGGATGAGAAGGTTAAGTACAGAAAAATTTTAGGGCAACAAAACTGCGCCATACTGTGCTCTGATTATTGACACCTAACTATTTATTTGTCAAATGTAATTGATCTTTACAGCAAATTTAAAGGAAAATAATTAGGGAGTCACGGTATCTCGGAAAGAAGCTCATGCTATGTTGACAGCTCAGGCTTATTACAAATGTGCAAACCAATTTCACAATGGGGCCAAAATTTTGACTTAATTATCTTTGTAAATGAAGTCTTTAAGATTTGCACAAAAGGAACTGATCATAACCAATGAAGTAGGAAAAACTTTCCCACAGAATATAGGTTTAAATTTCTGATACACATACATATTGGAAGTAAATAGTTGAGAACATGGGTGGTGGATGCTGGAGGTCAGATCTCTCATGGGGTGAGCATTTACATGTAGGCAAGCGTAAGAGGCTAGAATGATACCATTACATATGGCAAAGGCTGAGAGCTGAACGCACCAGGGAAAACTCAACACCTCACTCAATACAGACACAGAGCCTTGTGTAGAGAAAGGTTTGTGGCTGTGTGTATTTGTATGAGTTTATATGCACACGTGTTTCTCTGTTCTGTCAGCTGAGATGGACGACCCAGGTGACCTACAAGAAATATGCAACCCCGGAACACACCTCACACTCAGATTTTTTTTAATACTGTTCTCCAATAAAAGGAATCAGAGGTCCCTGGGGAAATACCTGGTTCTAGGTCTGGGGCAGAAAACAAAAGATGAGTCCAGAGTATCTTGTCATACCAGCATTCAAACAATACCTAAGACCCCCCCCCACGACACACACACATTTGCACACGTACACACACAACTGCATTGTTGGGCATATGTTTAAAGAATATAGAGCCCAACCAAAGTCAGTACCCATTACTAAAGCTGGAGCAATTTGGGGGACAATTTAAATGAATTAGCATTATACCATACACCAAAGTATTAAATCTCTAAAGCACATACAGATATACTTACATGATTTATTAAATGATAGAAAATGTGCAATTTTTTCATGTAGAAAATCCCAACCAAATTACATGACTCCTCACTGTACAGTAGGGGAGTCTTTAAGTGTGGACTGTGTGTAGTGGCTTCCTTCTCAAGAATCAGCTGAAAAGGCAGGGGAAAAGAGTACCTTTGAAAGAAGGACAAGAACCACTTCAACTGGGTGACCAAGGCCAGCACATCAGTGTTAAAACCTGTGGGAACAGTCTATATGATGTAATGACCATTGCCTCTTACCTCTAGGAACAAACGTGTGACCCACATTTAATCATTAGAGAATACCAGAAAAATTCCAATCTCAATCTTACAAAGTCCCAGAATTGTGCTCTTTACAATTGTCAAGGTTGTGAACAAGAAAAACTTAAGACGGTATGACAGTCAGGAGGAATAAGGAACATAACAAACTTAATGTGGCAAGCTGGGTGGGATTCTAGAAGGAAAAACAGGTAAGAACTAAGGAAATCTAAGCTAGGTACAGAGTTTAAATGAAACTAATTAATCAGCATTGGTTCGTTAATTGTACTTGATGTGCCATGCTAATGTAAGATGTTCTAATCAGAAAAAGTGTGGAGGTAGGGCTGAGGGTGGTACAGGGAGCTCTGCACTCTCTGACCAGTTGTTCTGTGACTGTAAATCTGTTCTCAAGAATTCTAAGAATAGCAGAATTCAGTACAGTAGGGGAGTCTTTAAGTGTGGACTGTGTGAAGTCATTCTTCAGTGTCTGGGAGAGGATTGCTGAGTTTTACAAGAATAAGTAATGCCCATGCCCCACCACCTCGTCAGCTGCATGCAACAGCAGTCTGCTCTCCTGACAAGCCCACAGTTGTCATGAAAAAAATCTGCCCACTGCTAATGGATGTGTGTTTTGAGTTATTTATAGTGAGTTGTGGAGTAGGAGGGCGTCCTTCTTATCATTTTGTCCTGATAAAAACTGACCTGACATAAGGAATGGAAAGATCAGGGCTCAGGTGTTCAGATGCCAATTATATTCCACAGTTGATGTCAAGCAACATGAGTAGCCTAGATAATAGCCTGCAACTACCTCCTTGCTTTATCTCCCTGTCTCTCCACTCTCTTTACGACACCATGCATGGTATGCAGGTTTACTTGCCATGGCCACTAGTATCCATAGTAACAGGGTTGGGATCTACAGGGAAACCATGCTTCATTTTTAGTGATATCAGCAGCACATAAATCAAAGCACCTTTCGTGTCCCTAAGAGTTACTTCTCTTCGTTCTCTTCTCTCCAGAAGTTCCATGACTCTAATGCCATTGTCTTAGAATGACAGAATTTCACGACCGAGCTGCTCTGGGAGACGGTCTGAGTCCCACAATTATTTGAAGACCTGGAATTCAGGGTTGAGTATCTTAATGAGGGCTGATGGCTGTCATGAATACTCTTAACTATCAGTGTTGACACATCCAGCCATGAAGAGCAGGGCCCTAACATGAGTCTGTAGGTAGATGCTCATGACACCCCAGCTTCTCTGACTGGCTCCCTCTGCCCTCATGGTGACAAGGTGGCCACCATTGTCCCAGGGTTCACACTGACATTCAAAGTAGGCAGAAGTGCACAAGGGGCGTCACCGGTGACATTCTCCTCATTTATACTGAGAATCCACGTCTGTACTAGAGGCGCCTGAAAAATATCCTGTTTTGTCGTCAGGAGCCAAGCACTGAGGCCATCACAGTTGCAGCAAAGCTGGAAGAAACTGGGTTCAGCTTTGCCAAGCTCTGCAGTGCAAGTGGAAGGAAGGCAAGGCTGGCTACAGGGTTAGATGAGCCACTGAGAGTGACTGCCACACAGAGGACTGAGAGGCCAGGGTGGCTGGAGCTCAGAAAAAGAGGACCTCAGAGGCAGGCATCACTCACCCAGGGCATCAGCCTTGTCCAAAGAGTATTCTAAAATCTTTAGCAGAGGAGTGATTGGATCAGACCATTATTCTGAAGAGATGATTCTGACAGGGCAGATGGATGATGAGAGATCAGCCCAGAGACTATTGCAGTAGAAAAGAGAGAGATGGGACTGTGGTCCTCCTGACAGGAGGCATGTGATGGTGGCAGCGGTGGAGAGAAGTGGGAGGGAGTCAAGGACCAGCTGGAGGTCAAACCCGGAGACTCTGGTGACAGATGAGCTACAGGAGGTTCTAGAGTAAATCCGAGAGCCTGTCTGGAGCACCTGTTTGGATGCAGTTGTGCAGATGTGGACAGCGCAGAAGGAGCAAGACTTATTCACTGGGACAGTTAAAAGATGGCTATTGAAATCTGGGGCTGCTGTGTTCAGAATGCCTTCATAGTATTTGGGTGGGGTTCTCATAGGGATGAAGATGCCTGAATCTAGAGCTCAGAGGGGAGGTCTTTGCTGGGGACGTACACAGGAGTGTTATTGACAGGGAGGTGGTGATCAAGGACTTGAGACATTTAGGAGCTTTCATTAACCTTGAATTCAGTCTCCATTTCTATAGTCTGCATTTCAAAGACACAAGAGAATATAATTCATGCTCATTCTGTACAGATTCAGGCTGCGCTGAAGACATAGAACTAAAAGATTTCTTCAGTTTGACAATGATATAAAGACATTGCAGAGAACTGCAAGAGAATAAATTGCAGGATGAGCAAGATTAAATGCTAGTACTCCACTGATGGAAGAGTGAATTTCAGGAAGATATTTTATATGATGAAATCTACACTAATCCTTTCTGAAGCAGAAAATCCCCGACAAGGTGAGAACATGAGGACCTTGGGGTCGTGCCACTGCTTTGTGTGAGGACGCTGATTTTGACAGAACAAACTCACATTCAGATTGTGTTGGCCATTTATTTTGAGCTTCCTGGCTGTTTCCAAGGCTCCAGCAGCAGGGGAGCGTCTCCAGTGCTTCACAGTAACTGCACAGAAAGGACACCCCAGGCCAGAAATCCCAGCCTTTCCCTGCAACATCTGATGTTGGTGGTTGTGATATTTGCTAGAAAGTTGGAGTTGAGGACATCCAGGGTCAATGACAGGGGACACTGGGTGGACACCTGGAGGAGTGTTTCTCTGTGGATGTGAGTCAAAACAGAGACATTTAAAAAAAATTATGCTGCAATGTCTAATATATAAGAAAAGCATGAAGACTGCTAATGGCAGACACAGGCGATGCACCAAGCCCCTGGGGCACACTGGTGCTCAGGAGGAAGCTTAAGACATAAAGCATTGCCAACACAGTGGCCCCAGGGTTGAACCTCTCCATCCCATCTCCTTTCTGTCCCATCCAGTCCTCAGTACCCTGCATGTGTGTGTCTGTCAGTCCTGTGCATTTTTAGCCACTATGATTCAAATCTGTGCTTTGTGGAAGTGTTTTGTAAGTTTGCACATGTTATAAAAGTGTAACCATTTCTATGAAAGTAACACCTTGCCTTTATTACTAAATATATTTGTGTGCCTCATGTTGATACATGTGGCTCTAATTTCCTAATTTTCCTGACAAAATTATTGTCACCTCAATTTACTTCCAGTAATTTCTTCAGAAAAATAGCTTGCAGACTGGAACTTCTGCCTGAGTTTTGGGGGCCTTTCGATGAAGCAACGCAGGATGTGTGTGGGGAGCACCCCTGCCTCTCACTCTGGGAAGCCACTGGTGGAGGCAGAGGACATCAGGGACCAAGCGCCTGGACCTCCCTTCACCTCAGGATGGCTCTCCTCCCTGGGTCGGCCATCAGGGCTCATGGTGACTTGGTGGAGGCAGTTCATGCTTCATGGAGAGGCCCATGGATGCGGCAGTCAGTCTGTGGTGGTCCCACTGGAGGCCTCTCCTTCCACATCAGCTGCATAGGCGCTGAGGTCTCTCTGTCTTTTATTTGGAAAATAGAATGAAATGAACTCTGCAGCAGCTTACTTCTAGTAGAAAGTCTGAACTATTTTTTTTTGTATAAGAAATTAAATGCATGCACACCCCTGAATACAAGCCTTTAGCAGAAGGTGTGTTATAAATGTGTGTGCATACATCACACACGTCATTTAACATGTGTATTACATTTGTTATATTGAAATGTAAGTGTAATGTGTACATATTATATATTTTATATACATGCACATATGTATATATATGCATATCTCTAAGTTTTTGAGTTTACCATTCTTAGAAGAAAAATTAAGATAAATGATGAAACAAGGGAAGGGGAAGAAATTGCAGGCAATGACTGTTCCCAGGAGAAGGCTCGCAGCTGCAGAGATTCCCTTTCCTGTGTCCCGGGATCAGAATTACCATCCATACTTTCCCTGCTTCTCCGTGGGGGCTGCTTTTCTGGCACTAATTGATTTTCTTTCAGGAGGATCCCTCTCACTTCCTGCTTCAGAAACCCTAATCTGGTATTCCTGGAGGCCAGGTCACCATGCCCCACACTGACAGGGGAGGAGCAGGCTCCCCCTCTGCTGTGTGGATGGAGGCAGCTCCTGCATCAAGGGGCACCTCAAAGTTCACCCCTCTGACTCTTTCCTGCCTTACCTATCTTGTTCTGAGAAAAGCTTTCCCTTCCCATGGAGCGGGCCTTCGCCAGCTGCTCAGCTGCTCAGAGGGAGTTGCAAGCCTCCTTCTGACTCCTTGTGGTTAATTTATCACAGAGAGTGTGGTTTGCTGGGGAATCCAAATTAGAAGTGTCCTTACAGTTGTCATAAATCACCATCTGAAAGTGCATCAGTTTCCAGAGCTGGGAATGTCTCAGCATGTCTGACGGCTGGAAGAACGTGGTGATGTAGACCGTGCTGTGCAAAGGATTTCATCCAGGCAGAATCACCTGAAGCATGTTCCAAAGGTTGAGGAGCTGTTTAAAGGCTCAGGCTCTGACTCCTGTCCCCAAAGAAATGAAACCAGAGCCCTTGGGAGTGGAATGCAGTTGGTCATTCTCCAGCTTGCCAAATGATTCTGATGTGCTTGAAAGTAATAAATACTGGCATGTTACATCTTCATGTCCCCCTCCTCTGGCCTTGGTTGTTTTAGGGATCTCTTGTAGACCCCTTGTAGTGAGCTCTAGGGTCACATAGAGAAGTGGCTCCTCTGGTTTGTCTGAGCTTTCTCCGTTAAGCACTGTAAGTCTTGCATGTTAAGAACTTCCTCAGACCCAGCAAACCAGCCTGCTGCTCACTCTAGCCAAGGACTCCTGTGTCCTGAGAGAGCCGGCACCTTACAGATGGTTCATTCGAACCCGTCGCTATTGTGCTTCCCAGGAGCCAGTCTCAGGGTAGGTTCTCACTGTGAATGGGATTAGTATTTTGGAGCGTTGAAAATGCAAGTATCCCCACCTCCCTATAGCACACTCCAGAGTGGAACTAACCCTCCTCAAGCCACCAGAGGAGGTGCCCAGGAACATCTCAGCAAAGGAAGTTCAGGTTACAAAGAAGCAAAAATATTTTGTGAATGGTTGAAAGAGACAAGTCTAAAGGACATCTACAGAAATGTTATCAAAAAAAAAAAAGAAAGAAAGAAAAGGAAGATTGAAAAGAATTTGCTTTGTCAAATGGACATGAAAAGATAGAAAATAGTTGTGCTTGTGTAGATAAGAAGTTTTTCTCAAATTGCTCTCTATGCTTGCAAAAAAGAAAAAACAAAGAAAACAAGAACTGCAGAATGTTCCCTCCTGTATCTTATCTGCAGAACCACCCATCCTCTAGCAGTCAGGCTAGCTCAGAAGCAAACTTCGCTGACATACCAATCCAAAAGAATACTGTAAACCTGCTTATCTTTCATTATAAAAACCCTGCTGAATTTGAGCTCGGGGCCTCTTAGCGTCACCGGTTGCTGTGTGCGTGGAGGTCCAAGCCCGAGCTTGCTAATAAATGACTCTTTGTTGCTTGCATTGATCATGGTCTCTGGTGGTCTTCTGGGGGGTCCTGAGCCACGAGGCACAACAGACACACTCCCCTGCCTGGTGATGTGTAAGGATTCACCTACCCGAGAGCAAGAGCACGTGGGTAAGAGCTGGAGGGGAGGTGATTGGGGTCTTGCAGGACATCCTGCAGAGTCCTAAAAGACACCTCACAGGGGCCTGAGAGCGAGTTCTCTGGGGCATGTATGGAATTCATTTTTAGAGAAATAATAATGGCAACTGCAATGTGCTGGGCACCTCCCATGTGCCAAGCCCTCTTCTCAGCACTTGATGTACATTAACTTAGTCCTTCCAGCAACTTCTGAGGTCAACAGTGTTGTCATTCCTATTTTCATGGAAACTGGAGCCCAGCAGTGTAAACTGCCTTCTCTGCAGGCTCTCAGAGCTGCTCAGTCTCGCAGCTGGAATGGTAACCCAGGCATCTTCTTCCGGCCACTTCTCCATTGACCACTGCCTCTCCCATGCCCCTGTCTCTCATGGGCAGTTGTGCTCAGATCTCCTGGGAGGTGGGAATACCCCAAAACACAACCCTCCAAAAACAAAAGTAACTTGAATGTTATCTGCTGGACTTAATTGCTCTGTTTAAGATTTTTATTTATTTATATGTATGCCATTGTTTCCCCCAAGCATACCAAGTGACTTGGTTCTCTCTTCATTTCTTCCTTCTTTCTCTCCCATGGCAGCATGACAGAATACTTGTAAACCAATCCTTAGCACGTCCTCCATGTAAGCACTTGGAATTGTGCTAATTAAGCCCTCACAAGAACATTATGAATTGGATGCTATTATTATTCTCCTTTGGGGAAAGAAAAGCAGAGCCTCATCATCCATCATCGTGGCTCAGGTGGCACTCCTGACTTTATGGCCCATTCTGTCACCTACTCGCAGTTATGGAGCCTTTTGCCTGGTGTGGTTACCAGGGGGAGCTTGGGAGCCAGTGCCCCAAATTCAAATCCAGCTCCACCATGGATATGGTCCTAACCCTCTCTGTCAAGCCTCATCAAGCCTCAGCTGCAAGGACCATCAGCCAAGATCACTCTGGTGGACTTTGGACATGAATAGGGATGTGCATTGGAGAGGGACGCTCCAGACACTGCAATCTCATGGACCCTGACCTTGGGCTGGAGGAGGCCAGTGGGCACTCTGGACTCTGAGCCCTCAGGAATCCCTGTCTGGGTACAGTAGCAACAGCTAGGGGTGTTCATGAGATGCATGTTTTCTTAAACTATTTTTATCAAGTGGTCATATTTTAAAATTGAAAGAGCAACACAGATGAGGGCTACCACTTTTCTTTGTGAGAATGTAATTTTTTAGAAAAGATGATAAAGATTGCGTAAGAAGGAGGATTTTTTTTATATAACGGAGCTGCATAATTGGGAGAGTTACCATATTCCTCTGCCTTTCTCTTTTCTCTGCCCATTCCCTTTTCTTCTTTGACCTTGCTGATGGGGTTAGAGGTACAGAAACTGCTGCTTTGGAAGGACAGCGCCTGCTTGTCTACCATTCCTGGAAAATCTACTCCATCACACAAATAAATATCCTGTCCTTTCATCCTTCCTGTTGAATGACACTACCCAATGAGACGTTAAATGCAAGCTCCTGGGATGTATTCAGTGGCTAAGAAAGCCATTATGTGAATATATTCCTGACAAAACACCCTGCAGAAACCATAATCTCTGAATTTTGGCAACCTGAGGTAGAATCATTTTAATAGAATATAATATGCAACCTGCCCGAAATACTGTGATAAGAATTTAAAAAGTCACTGAATGCAAAGTCCCAGTGCACTGGGTTAGACGGGCAGGAACATTGGTCTTAATTTAGAATATTTTTGTGAACACTCATTGTGAGGACTGTGAGTAGAGGTGGTGAGAACGATGTGAGTTTGAAGGAGGAGACGAGGGGTCAGAGCAGCAGTCAAGCTTGCAAGTGTCCTGACAGCTAATGCCAAGCCAAGGGAATGGATCTCAGCTCTGGGCTTTTCAAGGGGAAACAGATGCTTCCAGATGGCCTGGAGGGCATTCTTCCTTAAGTGAGCTTGCTTTACAAGTCTGCTTGCATGCACTTGAGTCCACTGGGAATGGATCACTGGGTCAAAGTGCCTGTGCCTCTGCAGCTTGATTGGAGATTGCCGGACCTTCCTCAAGTGTCTGAGCAGAGTGGAGAACTGCTGTTTCTTATAATTCTATCTACACAGCATGTATTTAGACTTAGCTCTTTTCTAACCATCTGACACTTATGGGATGCTCTCTTATTTAAATTGGATTTGGCAAGTACTCACGCACAATGACAAATACAGCCTTTGAAACTGATGTCACATACTCTCTATTTGGAAATGGAGTTTACCTGGGGTTCTCTATCTTATCTGACCACTCCCGTCAGGGGCTGCAGCCCACCTGGACCTCATCTTTAACACAGGGAGGCCTCAGCTTCCTCATAGGTGCAAATGGAGCCTTCCAGGGACTCAGTCTCCCTTCATCCTCCCTCCTCACTGTCCACCTGCAAGAGACAAGGCCAAATGCATGTTCTCGGGGTTCCGTCCCTGCTCAAAGTGAGGCCTGGCGTGGTTTCACCCAAAAGCATATGCCTGGGCCATCCTTCAGGTGAGCTTCACGCTGTGCTGTGTTTTTCTTGCCAGAAAGTGTTTCTAGCTCACCCCACCCCTGTTCCAAAGGTGGCAGTGAGTGACAGCATCGCCCAAGGCCCAGGCCCACATTTATTAATGATCAGGGAAGATTTGCAAGTTAAGGAGGCATCTGGGGAGGGAAAAGCTGTAGACTTTTGGGGGAACAAAAGAAGTTCATGGCTTAAATGGCAGCACGAGAAAAGTTGTCCAAGTGGAGGTCTATAGGAGAGCTGCCCGCAGGACTGGGAAGATGCGTTAGTACTGGGAACCAGGCAGGCCCAACAGTTGTCTCTGCACCCAGACAGAGCTGGGTTCAAGTCCTGCCCTGTGACCAGGGGCGATTTGAGCTGTCTGAGTCCCTGGGTCCTGCATAACCAGCTGTGAGCATTAGCTATTCATTTATTTTAAAGATTTAGTGAGAAATCACCCAAGTAATACTCTTTAACAGATGAAAAGGCTGTTTCTGTGTGGAAGCTGCTGACACCTCCAGATCCAAGAGTGACTCCCAAGCCTTTCCACCCCGCACAAGCGAGAGGCACTTCTCTTTGTTGTCACTGTGTGTGCCACAAGTGTGAAGCATTTTTGTCATTTAGGCTGAGAGACATGGGAAGAGGTTCTGATGAATGCTGATGAGTCCATTGGTATAACATCTTGGTATTTTAAAAGACTGGCGACTTACCTGGGTTTTAATTTCCCTCGTTGGGCACACACAGTGTGTCTGAAGGTCAAGGACCATGGGTGTTCTGGACATGGTCTTAGGTGCTGGGCTCCCTTTCTGGGCTGTGAAGAAGCGGGTGGCGTGATGGGCAGGGTTGCTGTGTGTTGTCCTGGTCAAGCACACGCTTGGGAGCCACTGACAGGTGCATTCCTAGGTGGAGGGGGCTCCTTAGTTTCCCAGGGGACTTTCAGGTTGGTGCAGAGGGCCCCTGATGACACTCAGTGAGCTGTGTCTGACTCCAGTGGCCCAGCCTGAGACTCTTCCTTTAATTTCCTGCTTTTTGGTAGAAAGCAGATTCCTGAGCTCATTTTAAAATTTAACTATAAATAACCATAAATCCTTGAGACTTCCAAAAGGCAGAAGACACCCATGTAAAGAAGCCGAACTTCTCCAGGTATTGCACTGCAGAGCTCTGGAGGCCCATGAGTGTGGCAGGGGTCAGGGTCAGGGACTTCCATGTGGAAGAGGCAAGGTACAGAGTGCGTGACTCACAGGCGAGCTGTTTCCACGGATGACAGGCCTCGATCAGTTAGCTGGGCAGGGGACACTTATCTCTGTTTCTGCCTGCTGTCCAGATCTCAGAGGAACAGACGATTCTGTCCTCAGCTAATCTCTCAAGAGACATACTGAAGTCGCAGTTCTTGGTTTGGCTTGGAAACAGCCAAACCAAGCAGTGAACAGCCAGTGAAGAGCTGCTGTGAGCCACGTGGGAGCCACAGGGAAAGATAGGCAAGCCTCAGGATTTATTAGTTTTTATTTTTTACAGTGAGTGAAAGAATGGGGATGGGGGGTTCAGAGAAGCTTCTCTCTGGGAAGACAGGGCTCAGGTCAAGCTTGAGGTTGCTGAACGTGGGTGATGGGCCTCGGTGCGGGCAGGGTGATGGCCACAGGGTCAGGCTGTGAGTCAGGCCAGCGTGGGCCCTCTCTACAGCCTGTGGTTTACCATTGGGAGCAGGGACACTGCACTGGCCTCTCTGGACTCCTGCAGGGTGGCCTAATCACTTCGCTTATTCTCTGTGTGTGTGTGGATTACAATTGCATAAATTTAAGATGGTGCATCACTAGGCTGGCTCTTCTCTCCTGGGGTGAAAGGCTTCCACTCTGGATGGGCTGTCTTCCTGCTCCCTGCAGGGCTTCGTCTCTTGGCATCTTCAGTGATGTGGTGCCATGTGAAGTGGGCACTGAACTTGTAACCAGGTGCATTCTTGGCCAGCTACCTCACTTGGGCACCTGGCCTCTCTGCACCTGGCTGTGGAATCCAAGAAGTAGACAGGAAGACAGAGTTCATGAGGGGCTAAATGGAGAGTTGCGTAGGAAGCCTCTAGAATGCTGGCCAGTGTGCAGTAGGGCCTCACCCAATGCTGATTGTCAATATTGTCTACAAGCATCATTTTCTTTGTTTCCCTTTAGTGTTCAAATAACAATTTTGCATGTGGATAAAGAGTGGTTGGACCCTTCAATGTCATGATGTGAAAAGGCCCCTCAGTGTGCACAGCAGCGTGGGGCTGTGGTATATTTAGGGCAGTTATAAATCCTGGAGTGAAACCTGTCTTTTGGTGAGATGATTGGCATCATTCCTCAGCAAAGGCAAGGGTTCTCAGCATGGTGTGCAGAGACCCTAGCGACCACAGGGTCCTCATGAGTCACACTGCCCTGCCTGTGGTCACATCCCCTGGCTGCTCCAGCAGGGCAGACCTGTAGAAAATGCTGCCTGCCCTTGCTCTGCTCACTGACTCTTCTGCAGGAGGCTCTGGAGAGCTGACTGGGCTCTGATGTGGAGCCCACCCTTGTGGTCCAGAAAGGTGCTTTAACTCTGGCTCCATCCCATCCCAGTGAGCAACAGAGTAAGACTTTAGAGCAGACAGTGAAGCAATCCATATGAGATTGCTGCAGGAAACGAAAAATAGCAAGGAAACCTCAGTGAGATTTTTCTGGCCTGGGTTTCCCACTGCAAGTCTGTGAATGGCAGCTGTTGTGCAAAACAGCAGCACAAGGAGGCTGGCAAAAGGGGGTGGCATATGGGCTCTGTCACTCCCCTTCCCTGGATGGCCAGGCTCTGGAAACTACAGCGTTCTTCATGCCAATGGCCAGGCACCAGCCCCCAGCCTGGTGTGGCCATTAGCTATGTTTTATATGTACAGCAATGTCCAATGAAGGAATTTTAGAACATCTTGCTTACAGTTCAGGAGCTAAAATATTTCAGTCATAGAAAAATCTGCTTATTTACATCTCAGGAAAGGATGCATGAAGGGCCTGTTCTGTTGTGATCTCAGGAAACTCTCACTTCATTCATTCTGCACTTGGCATCTGGTTGTTCTCATGGTCCCTCTGCAGTGCATGCGTGTGTACACATGCCCGCAATTGTGTGTACACACACTCACATGCATACATGAGCATGCACACATGTGTTTATGCACATACACACAAAGTTTCTTCTTCTTTCTATCCCTCTGAATATCTCCCCCATTCTCTGAAGTGCAGCTCAATTTTAACGTCCTCTGGGAAAGCTGCTGATAGATGAGGTGATTGTTCAACTATGCTGTCATTTCCTGCTCCCCTGACCTTATGGGTGAAGACATCGCTCCTCACTCTGGGAAGCTGGATTTGTCCCAGTGTCTATGTGTGAACATCTGATGGGAGGCAGGCTCTGGATTTGAGTTTAGCCCTACAACTTGCACTTGCCAGTTAGATTCAGCAACATGTTGGATTGAATAAGAAACACACTGTGTAGTCAGCTTTCCCTTTGCTCTTCTAGATTGTGTGCTTGATATAGAATGATATAAGATACATGGTCTAGAGCTGACCCCCAGATGCACAGACCTGCAGCCTGAAAGGCTATGCTGGTTCATATCAAGACCTGGATGCCTGATTGTAAATGCTTATTATCTATGCCAGGCTGTTCAGAGTGATTTGTTATTCAGCAGCAGCTGCTGATTCACCCGTATTGGTCTCTGTCTTCTCTTGTGCCATTTTACCCTTCACTGTAAACATGGAGGAGAAGCAGCTTATGTATCACCTCACAATATTCTTTAGCTTCATTTGCATGTCATTTAAGATTGGAATAAGGCACAATCGGCCGAATGCACAGGGCAAAGTCATTACCTCACGTAAATCCAGATATTGAAATACAATTCTTGGGACCCCTTTTCACTCCGCTTTCGGGATTCATTATTTTTCCTTGTAGCTGCAAGTTGGACCCCACAAGCATGAGGCTCCATTCAACCAGTTTAATACACTTGGGAGCAACAAGGCTTTTCTTTTCCAATGATTTCTACAAATGGATCAGCCTTCATTTTAGTGATCTAGTTGAGGTGCTTGTCCCTCCCTGACTGAGGTGATGGAATGGGTTAACTGATTGGCTTTTCTGGGCTTCAAGCTCCTGGGGAGCTGGCAGTGGTTTGCACTTATTTTAGTTACAACTAAGCTCAGTCCAGGTAATGGGGAATTGGGAAGAGATGGTTTGCCTCAGGAAAATTAGTGCTTTCTTACTTAAAAGAGAGTAGGTGTCAAGTTGGCTAAAACTGCAGATATTCATCCACTTGAACCTCACCTAAGTTAGAAATGCTGGGTTATAGTCTAGCTTGCATATTTAGCCAAGCATTTTAAATTCCAAAACAAATACACCACCATGGCTTCTGGTCAGTTTTTATTCCATTTTTAGAAACTGAATACTGTTTTGTACCAGAAACTCCACTGAGTTATAACCATATTATTGATCAATTAGATATATTTTCTTTATTTAGAACTTTGCAATATTACAGAAAATGTAGTTAAAAGAGATATAATTAATTACTTAAAATTATGATAGGAGGATGTATCATCCAAAGTATGATAGAGTAATAGGGATTGAAATCACCCTTCACTTGAAACACTCAAAAACCTAACTATGCAAAACAACAGTTTTCAAGACACTGATCAGGTAAAACTGCACAGTGGTCCCTAAGAAAAGGGAAACAAGTAGGTGGTCCCTTATAGTTGTCCTGTACCATTGTTCTGAGTGAGTTTCATACCTGCAGCTCCTGGAGGGGGACCCAGGGAGAGCACTGACCCACACCTCTACCAAAAGAGTTAGTAGAGTGCTGGCACTCATCTGGGGCATGGAATAACTCCTATTCCCTCCAGGCAACCTGGAAAATGCCTGATCCATGGGGATGCAGAGCACAGAGAGGTGTTGTCCCAGAAATGAGAGATAATCTGTTCTAAACAGAGTGCTCATAGATTCCTTTCTAACAAATCAAGAGCAAGACCAGAAAGGACAAAGCTGTTTCCAAGTAACTTAACTAATTCCCACCAGCAACCTCAAGAGCATTTATAGATGTACAAAAATATCCCATTACCTGGAAGAGTAAACCGCATGGTATCTGCCAACCAGGGATAAAACACTGGGCATGAGAAGAAATAAGAAATTATGGCCCCGTGTGAGAAGAAGGAGCAATCAATCCAATCCAGCTCATAAACAACACGTGCTATAATTAACAATTAACTGACTTGTGACTGTGTCCCCTATTCATGAAAGTTAACTAATACATGGAAGCTGGAAAAAGTCTCAAACTTCTAGCAATTAAAAACTATGATGAGTGAGATGAAAGATTCACTGGATGAGACTAAAGGCAGACGACACGCTATGGAATTAAAGACAGTAAACCTGAACACATAACCACAGGAGCCATCCATAACCATCAGAGACATCTGAAATACAGAGAGGCACACTAAGCGGTCCATGCAGCAACTCCAAGAAGAGTCCCAGAGGGAGCGGAGAGTGGGACACTGGAAAGCATCATGACTGGAAATTTTCCACATAAATGAACTATAAACCCTCCAATCTAAGAAACTCAATGAAGCCCAAGGAACAGGAAGAAAATAATAGCAGGGCACATCATAATCAAATTCAACCCAGTGATAAAAGAAAATCATAAAAGCAACCAGCTGCCATCCTTGTCTCCATGGCTCTGTTCATGGTGACAGCAGTTTTCTCACTGGAAACATTGCAGATGAGAAGGAGAGGAAACAAAAACCACACTCCTGAAAGCTCAGCAGGGAGCCAGATAAACTGCTCACTATGGATTCTAACCAGTGAACACCCGTCACAAGCTGAAACAGAACTAATTATGTTTCAGATGCATGAAAGCTGAAGTTATTTGCCAGTGGGAGACATTCCCTTCAAAAGTCCTTTCTTTTTAATTTACAAAATTCTTAATTTTACATGTAATTGACAAACGCAGAATAGGCATTTGTGGGGCACGATGTGATGTTTTGATACATGTTTATAATATAAAATGTTTAAGTCAGACTAATTATTAAATCTGTCACCTCCCTTCTCTTTCTGTGTGTGGTGAAATGTTTCACATCTACTTTTTCAGCCACTTTGAAGCATACAGTGCATTCTGTTTCACTATGGTCACCACTGTGTGCAGTGGATCACTAAAGGAAACACTTTATGCAGGAGAAAAGTGTCCCATGGAAATATGGATCTGCATGGAGGAATGAAGGACTGCAGGAATGCTCTCTCTCTCTCTCTCTCTCTCTCTCTCCCTCCCCCTGTTAGAATATCTTTAAACAATCACTCTTTCTATGATATATTGCTATAGTCACAAAGTATCTCCCCTCCAATGTTGATCAATTAAAAGGGGAAAAATCCCCAGTAATTTTATGGTGGCAAAAGCTCCAAGACTTGACCTTCACCATAGGAACAAGGCCTGTGAGAACCATGTACCCCCAGGTACAACAGGACCCTGCACCCCTCTGCGACATTCTGACTAGCAATGTGTTACTCCAACCTAGTCATGGGAAAGTGCCAGTGGAAAAAGGGTTAGGGTATGAAATAATTGAAAAGTGTTGCTGAAACATGTAAAGTTTGTCAAAGACATAAAAAATAAGGACTGTCACAGATCCAAGGAGACGTAGGAGATACAACTAAATGCCTAGATTGAATTCTGCAGCCAGCAAAATTCATTAATAGTGAAATTCCATTGACTGGTTATTTCTAATGGTAGACCAGTGCTACTTCCTACTTTGATTTTGTGTCATGGTGTGTGTGAGTCAGCATCAGTGGAGAGTGGGCCAGGTTGCCATCTTCTCCTACAGCTCTTCTGTTAATCTGAAATTGTTTCAATAGAAAGCAATGATGAAATGGGTGTGTAACAAGAGATCACTCTAGAAAATGGCAGCAGGAAGCTGACATAGTTTGGAAGATAGAGACATTTTCTGAACTCAGAACTGAAGGGTGAGCAGGCACCACCCAAAGAACTGTGGATGAGTTTTGCCTAGGCATTCACTGAACTCAGAATGGATGAGGAGTTACATGCAAGCTTGCTTAAATCTAGCACCATTCCATGGAAATGAAGAGGTTATGGCAGTGAACAGAACTCTTTCAATGTGATTATCACCAATGCAACTGCACTTTGTTTTTCCAATGCTGGGGAGGGAACTCAGACCTTTGTGTGTGCTAGGCAGGAGATGTGCCCCTGAGCTACATGTCCCGCACTAACTGCAAGTTGTTTCTGTGCAAGAAAGGCTGGACTATCTCACCATCAGCACCTTGCATCCTGCAATCAGGTACCTGAGGATGCTGATGATTCATTTTGTGCAAACTACACCTTCTTGCCAAGACTCCAGGTCCCTTTTAATGAGATAACTAGGGAAGGTGAGGAGTAGAATTTGTGTTGCTGGGTTGACTTTCCCATTAGAAAGCCTATTGCTTCCTGTGATGCCTGAAGTAGTATACTGTGACGTCAGGAATGTCATGGTCACCTGTAAAAGACAGTCAGATAAGAATGGAGCTCTTAAACAGTAAGCATGGCAAGGGGTGATTGATCATGGTTATGGTTAGGTAAAGCAGCGTGTTCAAGACTCTTCCCATCATCTCCTGACCTAGAATACTTAAGGCACATCTACTTCAGGAGTGAGCAGGATCTTGTTAGTAGGAGAACATTTGTAAAATGCACAATCATAGTGTACCAGTACTCTTGAAATGACAAGAATGTCACATCAGAGTCTGAGGGCCACTTCAATATGATCATCACAAGAATCTGTGGTCCCCAGTGTGATGAGTACTTCAGAATCCTACTTCCTCTCAGGTTCCAATAATGAAGCCTTACCGGATTGGTTACAGTGATGACCCCTGCCTTCCATCCGAGCCCTTTCCATTTCACTTTCGTGTCGTCTTAGGAAACCCATGGATGCACACAGGAGAGCATGTGAGAGAGACCTGCTGTCCTGTGTGCAGAGCCCCTGAAGTCTCACTTGTTGGGAAAGGAGATTCCCAGTCACAACCTAACTTAAACTTGTCTTTGCTGCAGGGACATAATTAGAAGGGATGGTGAATGCAAGCCTATTTCTTTTTGTCCCCTTTGGTCCCAGATAAACACTCTTAATATGCATTTCCTGAAAGGTTGTCTCAATCAGGCAACCTCTCAGTCATGTCAGTCAGAAATCCTCTGCCCCCTGCTTTTCGCCAGAGGTCACCTCCAAGGACACAGGATATCAGAGAACCCTGGGCAGAAGCAGAACCTGAGGTGGGGCTGTCTGAGACTGAACTCTCTTCTGAATGCTCCAGGAATCCGCTGTCTTCTAGATCCTTGGCCAGGCTAGATCCTCTGAGGCTGGAGTGTGGGAGTCCCTCCCCTCTGTTGAATCAATGGTGTCATATTGTCATGATGACAGTCAGTCTGAGCTCAGGTCTGACATGGGTTGCTGGGTGACCCTCTGTTCCCAGGAAGTGTTGCTGAACTGACAGTTGTCCTGAGAGTGGCTGTGGACACAGGATCATCAAATTCAGTTCTAGACATGACTGCCAGAGCATCAGCTCAATGTGCCAAATTAGCAGGGCCCTCAGAGCAGGTGTGATTATTTTCCTAAATAATGCAAACATGCTCTGACTTAATAACAATAGTTTTACCGTGAAATAGAACTGTGGTAATTTCCAAGTTAGTGCCTCTCATTAATGAGATTTACTAACTACTATTGGCAATACTGTGAAACACCTTTGTTACAAATCATATTCCAAATTACATTTTTTCCTAAACCACGGCAGAAAAGCTTTGCCAAACATGCTTCTGGAGGTGAAATGTACATGCTTTGGGAACAGCCTAATGACTTTTCCCAGGTGACATCTTCACTGCCCAAACTAAGCAAAAGTAATGATATTTTTTTCTCATATTTTTGGGTCTTCGAAACATCAGTTTTCAAAATGATACTCACTATTATACATCAAAATACCTTGAGTTGTTTTACCAAGACCTGGAAAGCTGAATTCAGCAGGAGTCCAGGATCTTAACTGTGGGTTTCTGAGTCTTAGCTCCATGGCTGCAGGACCCTAAACAAGGTGTGCAGCCCCAGCTTCTTTATCTATAAAACAAGTAGATCATTCATTTATTTAGTAACTAGTATGTGACCAAATGTTATAGGCATTAGAAAACCAGCAACAAATGGAAGTAGACAAGATTCCTAATCTCCAGAAGATGGTAATATAATGAAAAAGTTGACAAATATACTGATGAGTCAATGAAATGATAAAATAAATGAGAGATAAATAGACAATGCAAACACAACTGGGTAAGACAGGCTAGGTAGCCTGGGGCAGTGGTTTGGGAGAAAAATCTGTTCGGATGGCAACTTTTGAGCTGCAATTTGAATAATGAGGAATATTCAGTTAGAGAAACCATGGAGTAAGTACTTCCCAGGTAGTGGGACTAGCAGAGCGTTCCCTGAGCTGGGAATGTGTCTATGTCCTAAACCGTCTTCAGCATTCCTTTCAGGGATGTCTCTCTGGTCATTTCAGACCAGGTCCCCACTGGTGGCTTCCCAGGCTTGCTATTGGCACGGAGTGGGCTTGGTCTAGTCTGTGCTCATCAAACTCTCTGGGCATCAACTAAGTGCAGGTCATTAACTGTGCATGTGACCTTCTTCTCCCCCAGATGCCTGAGGTTCCTTTCCACTGTTCCTGATCTAACACACCCCTCCTCCTGGCCAGTGCCCCAGTGTAACCTGCCAGCTGATTTGCAATCACAGAGGAATTAGAAAACCTCATTGTAGATCTGTGCCTAGGAGCCTCCCAGCACCAGCAATTGCCTGGACTTAATTGCCCCATTTAGATTTTATCATTCATTCAGTATTTTCTGCAGGGTATGGAGATGGAAACCTCCAACACTAATACTCAATGTTGATAACGTTGGTATTGATAAAGGTCATTAGAACAGAGCAGGCATTGACTCGGAAGGAGTGTGTTAGGCCATGGTGGGTTCAACTAGCATCTGAACATGGAAATCTCCCAGTCCAATTTAGTGCACCCCTTGATAGTTAGCAAGAGAGTCGGAGACTGAATGGTCACTCTAGAACCTGGTGCTAGCAGACGAGCCTCCTTCATTATGATTCCATGATTCAAAAACTGCTTCTGCAACACCATGGCCACCATGTTAATTTCACGTCACTGGATCACCTGGCCATGGCTAGTTTATGGAAAAGTACTTTTTCTATTATAGCTCATGGGCAAAAGAGGCTTGTTGGAGGGGTTTCCAAATTTGTCCACAATCGTAAAATCACAAATGTCTTTGCAAGTTTTGAATCTAAAATAAGATCAGAGTTCAGTTGAAAATTTAAATACTACACAGTTAACTCAAGCAGTTAATAATTAATACTTTAGGGCATTTTTTTTAAAAGTGAGTGATCATTGTGGTATTTAGTTTTTTAAACAGGCTTTATAGTTTGACTATCTCTCACCCAAAATACTTGTATTTCAGACTTCATGTTCTTTTTTAAATATTAGAATATTTGCATAAATATAATGAGATATCTTGTGGGTGGGACCAAAGTTTGAACAGTAAATTCAGTTATGCTTCATATGTACTCTCTACACTAGCCTGATGGTAATTTTTGTATAATACTTTTAAAATTATTTATTTGTTATTTTTAGCTATACATGACAGTGGAATGTATTTTGGCAAATTATACATATATACAGTACAACTTATTTTAATTAGGATCCTATTTTTGTGGTTGTACATGATGTGAGTTACCCTGGTCACATATTCAAATACAAGACTAGGAAACTTATGTCTGATTAATTCTACTATCCTTCCCGTCCCCCTTCCCCCTTCCCTTCATTCCCCTTTGTCTAATCCAGTAGACTTCTATTCTTTCCCTCCACACCCTCCCTTTTCATGGGTTAGCATCCACATATCAGAGAGAACATTTGGCCACCTTTTGTTTTTTTGGGGGGGAATTAGCCTATTTCACTTAACATGATAGCCTCCAGTTCCATCCATTTACTGGCAAATGGTAATTTCATTCTTCTTTATGACTGAGTAACGTTCCACTTCTTTATCCATTCATCCATTGAAGGACAGCTAGGTTGTTTTCATAGCTTGGCTATTGTGAGTTGGCTGCTATAAACATTGATGTGGCTGTGCCTCTGTAGTATGTTAATTTTAAGTCCTTTGCATATAGACTGGCAATGGGATAACTGGATCAAATGGTGGTTCCATTCCAAGTGTTACAAGGAATCTTCATATTGCCTTCCATAGTGGTTGCACCAATTTGCATTCCCACCACAGTGTACCTTTCTCCCCACATTCTCACCAATATTTATTGTTACTTGTATTCTTGATAATTGCCATTCTGACTGGAGTGAGATGGAATCTCAGTATAGTTTAATTTGCATTTCTCTAATTGCTAGTGCAAGCCATCACTTCAGGTGGAGTCATGTCAGTGCTCAAAATGTTTTGGATTTTGCACCATTTTTATATTTCAGATTTTCAGATTAGGAATAATCAGCTTACCTGATTGCTCTACCTAAAATAACAATCCTTGTCCTCACTTGCTCCTCCCTTACACTAATTTATTTGAATTCTTGGCATTTATTGCCTCTTGGCATGTTTTGTATTGATTTGGCTGTGGTCTGTCTTACTCCAAAGGAGAATAAAACTCTAATTGCAAGAACTTTATTTTCCCCACTGCTGCTTTATCTGACTCTAGACACATACTTGGCATATAGTTGGTGCTCAACTAATGCTTCTTGTTTAGGAAAATCAGTATCATCACAGTCTATTGCACTATGCCAAGATAAGGATAAGTCAGGTCAATGACTGGGCTAGATCAATACTGTAGAGACAATACTTATGTCTGCCAAACACATTCAAAGTCATAGAATGAACTTTAAAATGGAGCACTATTTTAGTTTGTAAAAATGTCCTTCTGATGTGCTTGTTCCATCTGTCTATCCATCCATCTGCCCACGTGTGTATCATATTACATCATAAGATGTGATCTGAGATGATTCAAGATGGTGGGGTGGAGGATGGTTAGGCATGTTCAGTTGCTCAGTGGCTCAGGATTCAAGTAGGAAGAGTAATGTTTCTCACTGAGATGAATGAAAGAGGAAATTTACTGGAACTCAATATTGGATAGTCAGACACTCTTAGAGACTGATATTTCTGTGAATCGAACAAAGGACAAGAAAGAGTACACTGAAGTCAAGCAAATTGTGGCAGCAGTGAAACTGGTGCTGGTTTACCCTGGAGGGGAGAGGGAAGTCAGAGAAACACAGTGGACAAATTTGACATGCAAAAACTGAGAACTGAAAAGCAGTCTGAACTTAGATGATCTAGTGGCTGCACAGTGACTGTTTGAAAAGTGCTCTCAGTTTCTCAACTGGCAAGTGGAGAACTAAAGACAGAGCCATCTGGAGGAGGCCATGCTGCAGCTTGCTGCACTGGGCATCAGGAAGTCATAGGAAACATTGCCATTCTGTCCTGGCAAATGCCTAGCACGTGACCTAGGTACAGAACATGAGTGAGACAGGCACAGAGAAGATTGTACCACGGGGATTCAAGTCAGAGATATGAAGACAATGGAAGCTCACTTCATCTTTGAGTCTGGTGGCTCAAGTGAATAGTGAATTACAGTCAGCAAACTGAACAGGTGGGTGTGAATACACTCTGGTTCTAAACCTGTGAAGGTCGTATTTGTGGGCATCAGAGTGTGTGAGCCTGTGGAGAGTTGACTCTCCTGCTCTCAGAGCAGAATTCTGTGGAGGCTCCTGAGATCCAGACTCCCTGCAGAAATTGGCATCTGCTGGGCTCTGGGGTGTGTTGATCTAATTTCTCCCGGGAAGATTTTGGTAGGTGGTCACAACAAAATCCCAAAAGTCTATTTGACCTAAGACCCAGTCGCCAGAATACCCCACATAGAACTCTGCAACAACTCACCTTGGGAGTGCATCAATCTGGTTTGTGTGTACCAAACCCCAGTTGACACTACCTCCCACTCTGTCCTAGTTTATACTGGTGAGAAGGAAAGCTGAGAGCTATTTCAGCCAGCTTCAGTTTTAGGCCACTGAGCTTGCAGCTCAGTGAGCAACACAAAAAGAGGAAGGGTCTAACAACTCCCAGTCCTTGTTATTTCTAAGGGGTGCATAGCCCAGAAAGAAATGGAAAGAAGGACTGTCAGGCAGAGGTAGTGACCATCAATCCTCCTTGACAATTTTGACCACCTCAATGGAGAAAAATCATTGAGATTACATTAAAATTTGTGTACATGCACACACACACACACACACACACACTTCTTTCTTTTTCATTTGAAATATTTTTAAATGATTGCTATCTTTCTCTGCCTTGTATTTTGAGGTTTAAGTGGTTTTTTTAAATTTTAGTTTGGTTTGATTTTCATTTGTTTCTTTTGTTTTTTTTTCCTCTCCTTTTCTCTCCTTCTAATAGCCAAATTCTCTCTCTGCCTCTCTCTGTCTCTGCCTCTCTCTCTCTCTTTCACACACACACACACACACACACACACACACACACACACACACTCTGTCTCTGCCCCTTACTTTATTTTATTTTTCCCCTTTTACTGTATAGTCATCCCTTACTACATCTATTCTATCTTCTCTATGTTCACCTTTTGATCATAAGAAACTTTCTTTTACCTTACTATCACATTTTCTTTTTTCTTAATGAACTGCTTCTTACCATCTTCTAGAATAATTTGGCTTAATAACTCTTGTCACCACCATTTGTGTTATTACAGTTCTTAGCACTGTAAATGGCATAGTGGACACCTGCTGTTTACGTTAATGCTAAATCATGTTCATGGCTATTTATTGTTTTTGCTCTTGGAAATTTTTGGTCACACAATTTCTATTTTTGTGGTAATGTGTGGAGTAGATGTCATAATAGGCACTGTATATTTATTATAATGTTGTATACATTTGCTTCTGTTGTTGCAGTTATTTGTTTTTCATTTTTTTGTGAGGTGCTGGGTATCTACCAGGACACTACAAGTTCACAGGGTAGAAACTCTGCTGCTGAGCTAAACCCAGACAAGGGACAGTGCACCTTACTTCACACACAAACTAACCAAGCTCAAACTTCAATAACACTTCAACATGAAGAATAAAATAGACAAAACCCCCGTACAAATGAGACGTCCCCAGGCAGGAACAACTATGAGAGCCCTTAGGTCTCACTCATGGACATCCATTCCTGCAGCAAAGTCAGAAAGAATTAACACAAAGGCTGTGGGTGCAAAACTTAGGAGTAGCCAAAATCAAAATCACTCCCATGAAATATTAGAATACACACAGCTGGTAAGTGAAGAGGGAAAGTCACAGAGCATGTACCCCTGTATGCTACATGAATTTATGTGACAAAATTGCAACATCTACAAAGAGGACACCACTCTATGGAAACCTAGAAAAACGGGAATTCTCAAGCTCTGAAACACTATGTATTGTATTAAAATAGACTAATCATCACCAAAGGACTAGCTGGGAAAATACACTACAAAAGCCACTTGGAAATACTTCAAAAAATTTACAACAACCTCATATCTGAACACTTTGCTGAGAAAGTTGTAACCTCTAAAGACACACATGTAAGAATGGAAGAGAAAATCATCCCAACAGATGCATAAAGCCAAATGCAATAATGCAAGAAATATGAAAAAGAAGGTAACACGAAACCCCCTAATGTTCATAATTCACCAACTGACTCTGGTAATGTTGAGGACAATCAAATACCAGATAAAGAGTTCAAAAGAATGATTATAAAAATAAGTACTACATTCCAAGAGAACATATATACAACTGAATAAATTAAGAAAATCAGTACAGAATACTAATGAGAAGTTAAATAAGAAAACAGAGATATTAAAAAAGTACCAAACAGATAAATAAATGAAAGGCACAATAAATCAAAAAACTATTCAGTTGAAATTCTCTTTAGTAGAATAGACCATGCTGAAGATGGAATCTCAGAGCTTGAAGACAAAGTGGCCAACCTAGAATATTTAGAAAACATTAAAGATTATAAGTAACAGTGACCAGAATATACAAGAACTTTAGGACTGTATTACAAGACAAAATTTAAGCATTATTGATATTAAAGATGTTGGTGAGATGCAGGCTAATGACAAGAATAAACTCTTTAAGGAAATAGTAGGATATTTTCCAAACCTTGAGTATGAGATGGATTTCTTGATGCAAGAACATTCAGAACCCCAAATACACAAGATTAAAAACAACAACAACAACAAAAACTTCAAACACATTTCAATTAACATGACTAAGGTTGAGAATAAATATGAAAATTTTATAGCCTCAAGAGAAACACATCAGCTCACATTTAGGCATAAGCCAATCAGAATTAATTATTTGTCAGAGCAAAGTTTAAATTCCAGGAGAAATTCAAAAGATGTGCTCCAAACCTTGAAAAAACTGTCAAACAAGATTTCTATATCTGGGAAATTTATATTTGAAAATTGAGCAAAAAAATAAAAACCTGTGAAGACAGTGAGAAACCAGAAGAATTTCTGACTACTAAGCCAGCACTACAGAAATTACTTAAGGAAATACTACACAGAGAAGAAATAAAATACAACCCCCTGAGCTCACAAAGGGACACATTTCATTTGAAGAGTAACTGAGCAAATGAGAAACAGGACCAAATTAATCCTTAGAAATAAATCAAAATATCAGGAATTCATGAATTTCTATTGTATCATTGAATGTTAATTCTCTAAACTCTCCAATTAAAACACTTAAATTGGCAGGATAGATTTAAAAACAAAAAACAACTATATCTTTCAAAGAGATTTACCTTGCAGGTAAAGGCAGTCACAGGCTAAGAATGAAAGCATGGAAATTTATATACCATGCAAATGGACCCTCAAAAGAAGCAGGAGTAGCTACTCTCATAGCCAGCAAAGAAGACCTCAAGCCAAAATTAATCAGCAGAGACAAAGAAAGGTAGTTCACACTGATCAATAGAACAGATTCTGTTGGTCTATTGATCTATTATTTACTATTATTTCTTCTAAGAAGAAGATACAGTGGTAGTAAATAATAAATGCCTCAAATGTTGCACCTAATTACACCTAATTCCACAGAACTCACTCAAAGTCAGAGCAATTAGTCAAGAGAAGGAAACCAAAAGAAAAGAAATGGGAAAGTAAGTAGTTAAATTACCACTGTTTGCAGATATGATCATATACTAGAAAGTCCAAAAGAAAAAAAAAAAACTCAAGAACACTGCTAGACCTAAATCAAAAAATTCAACATAGTAACAGGTTACATATCAATAAACAAATTACAATAGCTTTCTTATGTACTGATAATAAATATGCCAAGAAAAAATGAGGAAAACAATCCCATTTACAATAACATCTAAGAATAAATGGCAAGCAGCCAAAAGGAATAAATCTAATTAAGCAGCCAAAAGACATCTGCAAAAAATTTACAGAACATTGAAATCAAAATTGAGGAAAACACAATAAGATGGAGAGTCCCCTCCACAATGTTCATCAATAGGCAGATTTATTATTTTTTAAGTGACCATACTACTAAAATTAATACAAGGTTCAGTGTAGTCTTGATTAAAATACCCTTGGCAATATTCACAGAAGTTGAAAATCAGTCCTGTCATTCATTTGGAGAATGGAAGTCCCAGGATAACCAAATCCATTCTAAACCAAAAAAGCAATGATGGAGGCATCATAATACCCGACTTCAAATTATTATACAGAACTATACTATCAAGAACTGGATGGCATGGGCATTAAAACAGACACATAGATCAACAAACAGAGAAAAAGACACAGAGGAAATCCCATTGATATAGTCATCTGATCCTTGACAAAAGTGCCAAAAGGATATATTGGAGAAAACAGTCTTTTAAACAAATGTTGCTGGTAAAACTGGTTGTCTTTTTTGTAGAAGAATGGGACTAGAACCTTGTATCTCACCCTGCACAAAAGTCAACACCACATGTAAAAAGACCTAGGAATGTATGAAATGAGAACCTACAAAATGAGAAAAAAAATCTTTGTTAGCTACTTTTCCATAGAAGATTAATATTCAGAATATAAAGAACTAAAAAAAAACACATTAAAGGGAATACCCAATTAATAAATGGGTAAATGAACTAAACAAACATTTCTCAAAAGAAGAAATGCAAATGGCCAACAAATATGTTTAAAAACATCTACTATATTCAGCAATTAGGGAAATGTAAATCAAAACTACACTGAGATTTCTTCTCATATTGGTTAGAATGGCAGCCACTCAAGATTATAAGCAATAATGATGGGTAGGATATGGAGAAAAAAAAAAACACTTTTACACTGTTGGTAGGATTGCAAACTAGTACAACCACTATGAAATCATTATTGAGGTTCTTCACAAGAGTAAGAATAAAACTATCTTCCAACTCAGCTATAGTATTCCTCGGTATTTATATTAAAGAATCGAAGTAATCATACTATAATGATACATGCACACCTATGTTACAGAAGCACAATTAACAACAGTCAAACTATAGAATCAGCCCAGGTGTCTATCAATGGATGAATGGATAAAGGAAACTTGGTACTTATACAGAAGAGAGTTTTATTTAGAGACATAGAAGAATGAAATTATGTCATTTGCAGGAAAATGAATGAAACTCAAGAACAGTTTGTTAAATGAAATTTAACAAATGTTAAATTTGTTAAATTTAAATGTTAAATGTTAAACTAGACTTACAAAGACAAGGGACATGTGTTTTTTCTCTCATGTGGAAGCTAGAGTGGAAAAAGGAAAATAAATCTGTCAGGGGATCTTGTGAAAACTGAAGAGAGATCAGTAGATAGAAGAAAGGTACAAGAGGAGAAAGGAGTGGAGGAAGAGGGGAAATAGTGAGGAATGATATTGGCCAAATCATAGTGTTATATGATGTGCATGTACAAATCTGTAACAAACCTCATGATTATATGTAATTATAATGCACCAATAAAAAATATAGAAGGAAATCTAGTTGCAATGGGGAAGCCATCCCAAGGAACAGAATTTCTTGCCCAAATATCAGCATCAGGGTAATCTGATCATCCAATTGTTTTCTGCTGAGCTTCGATTAAAGAAAAAACTAATAGACACCAGGGCTAATAAATGATTACAGAAAATGGAAAGGAAGACAGGCAGTTGCCAACAAAGGCTGCGTTTAAGGGTTTGGGGGCACACCAGGCACATTACTTATTTGAATTCCTATGTTGATGATTAGCCAATATTCCAAGCAGTGAAAAAGTAACGAACTGGATTAGAAGATGGCCTGACCATGGATCACAGTCTTAAGAATCCTGCCCAGTAAAAGTTGTTAGTTTATTTTCTTGTTAAATAAATTTATCAAGACTGTAAAAATTCAAGAAGCTTAATTAATTTAATTCAAAAGGATTTTTATGCAGTAACTGAAAGAATTTGGTCTATCACATTGACACTTGCCTATTTGGCTTATGTAAATCAAAAGTATTAAGGGACAAGCTTAATGTTTACTCTCAGATTAATATTTTTTTAACAGAAAACTGAGAAAACTCAGAAAATGCTTCCATAGCAGCATGAAAAAAGAAAGTCACAGAAGAATATTCTTTTAGATAAATTCCAAATTCAGCATTTTGTTTCACAAGTTGTCTTATTTAGCAATTTTGGAGATTCAGTAAATATCAGAATATTTGGAGGAAGGATTTTCCTTTTCCTTATTCCTAACTGCAGGGGAGTGCCTTACTGGAGCCTAACTACCTGAGCCATTTTAGAATTTGGAAGTAGTTTCTATGGAGGAGGCTAAAATGTAATCCTCTTTTCACCCAGATTTATGGTTTTGGGTGGATGGGAGTTTGATATACAGACTGCCTAGTGTATTTGAGGAGAGAAGGCCTTCTCACTTGCACTCAGATGCAGAAAGCTGTTCCCATCCTGATTTGCTACCACCTGGTGAGAACCAGACTCTCTTCAGCCAACTCAGATGATTCATGCCATAAAGTACTCAGGTCCATATTTCTCAAGTTTTGAATTGAAATTTGAATTTGTATCCTTCATTTCAGAAATATATGTATATACACACACACACACACACACATATGTATATGACTATTTTTTACAGGTGGCTAAATGTATTATAAAATATGTTTAAATGTAAAATAATGATCCATCTTCTCCTAACAAAAAAAGTGTCAGGAGAAATATAAGAGAAAGAGATAATAAATAATAAATTATTTTAATGTATGGTATTTATTCTCGCTATCTCACTCAATCCACTCTCTTCCTTTAAGAGAATTCTGAAGAATTATTCAGGTAAGTAGGCAATTCTTTGCTTCACCTGATTGATCATTATCAGTAAAATCATATATATGTATGCATATATAGTTATATGTAGACTATATATGTAAATACATATATAGTAAATACACGTGCATATGTTCTAGAACCTGAATTTGTTATTTTTTTCTGAGGGAAATTTTTGAGCATTGGTAGAAAATTCAAACTTAATCAGGTGAACGCTCTGGATTTTAATTTTTTAAATAAAAGTGACATATTTGCTGTCATGGTTTTACATTTATTGGGGGTTCAGGATAAAATATTTACTTTGGCATAGACAGGACCTGAATCCTTGAGTAATACTGATCCCAGGCAAAACTCCTACATGCAACAAATGAACATTATTAAACTTTCTGGACTAGCTCATGATGCCCAAGGTTATGTTGAGTCACTAGAAGGTAAAAGCCCAAGTGCTTCAGGAGACCTGAGAGGACCTTGTTCCTGGAGCCACTTACTAACATTCTGTCTTTATTTTGACTCAGTTTTCACATCAGTCTGCATGCTTCTCTGTGCAACAGCTTCTGATCGGCTCCTTGACAGCCAGTCAGTGACTCTCACTGTTCGTGGCTGGTCCAATTCCCTAAGACCAGGAAGATCCACATGATGGATGGCTATGGGATAACCAACATATTGGAGTCCATTCTTATGAGGCTTCTTTTAGAAAAGTGAGGCATGAACTCTGAAGATGACTCTGAAGAGCACTCCCCAGGCAGTCTGCTCATGAGAAGTGCATCCTGAGCAAGACCACATGGCTGGGTCCAGCACCCCAGGTCCCTCTGCCCCTGATTGGGAAGCAGGTTACCAATGTCCCTTTGGTCACTGAGTTCTTCCGACCACACGCCATGGTGCTGAAACCCTAAATCAAGGTTTCCCCTTCCACTGGGGGAGGGGTCCTGTGATCCATCAGATGCTCTCTTCTGGATCTGGAGAATCAGATGACACCACATCTAGACCTCCCCTGGGAGAAGGAGCACAAGCAGAGGTGTTTGTTGTGAAGAACAAACTTATTAATTAGAGGATTTTCAGGGCACTTTTTCTTTGCTTCCTTGCTTTTTTTCTTTCTTTTTTATTCTTTTTTGGTTTTCATTTTAGGCTGAGGATATTTGGCCCTTAAGGCCATGGCCAGCACATGTGGCTTATGCCACTTTCTCCTCCACCAAGCTCACACTTACTTGCACTCCCACCAACAATATGTCCATGTGGGTGCGCTTCCTCACGTTTATGGGATCTGAAATGTCATTGGAGGAGGTGTCACTGGAAAGGAGGCTCAAGGTCAGAAGGAAGTTCCCTGAATGCTGGCCATGCGGTCACTTCCCCAACAGGTTATCCCCCTGCACCCTCCACCCTGCTCCTCAATGGCGGGTCTGGTCCACCCCTGCCTGCCTGCTTCCCTTCCTGACACTGTGTGAAGGGCTCAGCCTGAGCAGCATCCAGGGGTTCAGGGTGGGGATAGGGGCTCAACTGCTGTTTCTTCTGACCCTGCTTCTGGCATCTGTAGCCAGCTGCAGCTTCTGCCTGTCCAGGTGTCCCAGCCCTCGCTGAGATCAGAGGACACCCTTTATGACCCTCCCTGGTCCCCTGCTCCTAGTCCTAGCCCTAAGGTGCCAAAATACCCCTTCTTTTACTTTTTTCACATGGGTAAATGACTCCCTTTTCATTTCAGTTAAGCTGTTTTGAGTGTAATCCTGTTTCTTGCAGGGACTAATGAGTGTCGACTCATTCTGCAAGCAGATAAACATTGAATGTGCAATATTGCTGAAAGGCTGTGAAAGGGGATTAATCTACTTAGTTAGTTTAAGTTCCACACCCCCTGACACCTTGTCCTGCTGTTGCATTTTCTTCAACATTGGGGTTTCTTCACTTGTTCGAGCTGTGGAGGGCTGCCAGCTACCTCGCACAAATTTTTGCAAAATAGATATGTAACGAGGAAAAATATTTCCCCCATGCACATTTTTCCATTTTTATGGAAGTATGTTAACAAAAAATTATAAAATTAACTACTGTTAACCTTATGGCACTTTAATCCAAATATGTTATCCATTTATTTACAATATTATACATGCACATAGAGAAAATGCATGAGAGTATTTTTAATTGGGGTGTGTTTGAAGTTGGGGTGCTCTGCTGTGTGCATTATTTGTGTATCCAGCACATTATTTGTGTATCCTGGAAATTCTTTCAACACAGCACAGGAATTCCTCTTTGTATATGGTTATTCATTTGTTGTTTGTTCATTAATCACGGGGACACAGCCTCAGCCCCCTTTTTTTTTAAATTTTGAAATGGGATCTCACTAATTTGCTTAGGTTCTCACTAAGTTGGTGAGGCTGGCCTTGAACTCGCTATTGTCCCACCTCAGCCTCCCACATCACTGGGATGGCAGGCAAGTTCCACCATGCCTGAATCCTCTTCATTATTTTTGAAAGTTTTGAATATCATTCCATGCTGTGGATCCTTAGCCATGGGTATTTAGACTTTCTTTGGTTGAACTTTTAAATTATCACATTTCCAACTTTGCTTTCTCATTGCAGTCTTTAAAGTCTGCTCTGGTTTGAGGGTGAAAAATATGTTTAATACCTTAATCTAAGTGCTGCCTTCATGGTAAGAACACTAGGATAAAATGGATTCTGGAGACAAATTCGGCCTTTGCTGAGGAGAGTGCTGTGACTGACGAGCACTGTCTGCCTTGGGTGCAGGTGTGAGGCAGACAGCAGGTGTGTGGTGGACTTGCTCCCTTGGATCTGGGTGGTAGGATGGGATTAGCAAATGTCCTGCACCTTCCAAGTCTACAGTGGGCCCTGAAATGACTCCCAATGGTTAATGTACTTTCCTAATGATCAGTGAAAGTGTAGCATTATCACATTGGGCAGGGGCATTACTTCCTGCTTATCAGAATGAGAAACAGCTTCCTAAGTCTTCAAAAGTTACTGTTGATTAAGCTCCTGTCAGGATTTTGCAGATCTGTGTCCCAAAGCAAGTTTGTCAGCATGTGCTTGAGACTGTGTCCCAGTTTGCTGTGTGGCTGTTGATTTCCAGAATAAACTTGAGGCAAGTGGACCTGGTGTGCTTCTGTGTAAAGCAGACTAAGAAAGATATTTGCAAACTCCTGTCAGCTCAGTTATGAACAAATGGTTTTAACTAGTGGATACATCCTGCTCTGAGCTGCAAGGAGCAACTGCACATCCCGAGGAGAATGCACATCCAGGGAATACACCCTTCAATTCCAGAAATAGCACTCCTTGTTGGCTAGGACTAAAACCAGGCATTTGGCAAATGCCACTGTATGCACTTGCTCTAGGGAGAGGGGTCTGGCCCATCATCTTCTACAGTGACCGTTATCACCACGGGCAATACCAACAAGGACCTTTAGGAACTTATTACAGCAGCGGGCAGAGAACAGGTTAAGCCATTAAGGGTTAAGCCATTCCTAGTGCACATTTGGAAACCCAGAAATACAGAAGGATAGATGCAGAGAGCAGACTAGAGTCAGCAAAATATAAATGAATGGGAGAAATGAATTCTGCTGGCATTTGCTTCAGCTGACCCATGTCTCTCCAGAAGACCCTTGCTGATGTGCAGTTTTTTAAGATGAATTGGAAAAACTGACCCAGTTAAACAAGTTCAGGGGAGAAACTGGTGTTCATCAGTCACCACTAGAAGTCTGATGTTTCTGCAGCAAGAATGGGACTTGTTGAATATTTAAAGCTCTGCCAATGCCATTCACATTCACCATATACTTTGGTAGCAACTTGGTGACCACATGCTCGGTGACTCCTAGACTGGAATTATTCTGCTTGGTTGAGTGACAAGTGCTGAGTTCCCAGGGAAGAAGGGTGAAGGGGAGGGGACCTGCTCTGCTGGGCTCTCACCCCCAGCTCAGGGGGTCCTTTGAGCAGGCTGCGCAGCTCTCACCCAGAAAAGCTCTCATTGACAAAATAAGCACCGTCCCTGCCACTGGGCGAGCTGGTGAGTGACTGACTGCTGCATGTTGGAGTCAGAGCACCATGGTGGCTCTGGAGACCTCCCTCCTCCAAGCCTGGGCTCCCTGCTTGGCAATGCAGAGGAGGACATCTTGTCTTCAGTGCCACCAGCTCTGGGTCCTCTGGATGCAGATGATGACTGTCATTGCAAGTCCATTCCATTTTCGATTTCTCTGGAGACATTAAAATGCAATATATTCACATGGCGTCAGTTCACATTCCAGGACTTCATCACCAGCAGTGTACCTAGAACATGATCCAGGACCACACAGCCTCAGACTCTTCATCTGCAAAAGGTAAAATGTCCTACCAGGAATTCCACATGTGAGTATTTTGAAGACTTACAGATAGAATTAAGAAAATGCTTAGTGTGTGGTAAGCCTAGTGCATGGTGAGTGAAAACTACCACTTTTCTTCATCTCAGGCCTCTGGGCTTGAAAAAAAGGTAGAGGAAGAATTAAGAAAAGAAATTCTATTCAAAACATGTGACAGGAGAATGTCATGCCCCTGAGCACCAGCTGGCAGATGTGCCCCGCTGTGACTGTGCATGCCAGCCCTGGGCACACGGCTGCGACACATATTTTGCACACTGTGTTCCTGACTTTAGCCTTTTTAATGACTACTGTCACAATCGACTTGCAAGAACACATTTACATCTCCTTTAAACTCCTTTTTCCTCCTGCACATCTCCGACAGATGGAAGGTCGTGTTTGTCTCACACACGGATTCACTGTGTACAAAATGTTTACATCATATATCATAAAGTCCCCCCACTTTGCGTGTGTGATCCTAGGGTTTTTAGCATATTCAGAATTGTACAGCCATCACTGCCATCGACTTGGCATCTCAAACATCCCAAAAGTAACACACTCCTACTTCCTCTCTCTCCTTTGGTCACCAACCCTGGCCCCAGCAGCCCCTAATGTCTCCATGTCTGTGGATTTTCCAGTCCTGGACATCTCACGTAAGTGGAGTCACACAGCACATGGTGTCCCATGCCTGGCCTTCTGCTGGTAGCCTCCCGTCACCAGGGTTTGTCGTGTGGAGTATACACAGGGGCCTCCTTCCTTTCCTCCTCCCCATGGCCCAGTGCATGGAGAGACCCCAGGGCCTGGCCCTTGCTGCTGTCCACCCGGCCTGTGGTGTGGGCTCACTGCTCCATTGGGCCCTCCTGCCGAGCCTCTGGCTGGATCTCACTCTCTCTCTCTCTCCCAGGCCCTTCCCACCAACCCTGGCCTCCCCTGTGGCCATGAATGAAGTCGGGCTCCTGGCTGGAGCTTCCCCAGATGCCAGCACACTGGGGGCCACATGGCAGGTCACAACCTCAAAGGCACATTAGCTCTGTGGGCTTCATGATAAAAGCATACTAAATTTATTTTCTTTTACATTTAAGAGGAGAGTTAGAGTCCAAACTGACATTATTGGACTTTGGATAAAATTCAGTCAACTGCAATAGATACTGTTTTTTGAAATATCTTGGGCAGGTTAACAAATGTGTTCATGCCAAAAGCAATTTCATTTCTAGAGCAATTGTTGTAATTGCTGCTCTTGCTGTTATTGTTTTAAATTCCTTGATTTGATTTAGTCAGCACCAACCAGTCCACTCCATTGAAGGGTGCAGGAGTTAGCTGTCTTTCTGTCCTTTACCCTGAATTCCATTAGCTACATGAATTCCTTATTGTTCGTCATATTTGCATTGGCAGAGGAGTCCTGATTTTGCAATTGCTCCATCTGACATCTCTATCTGCATCCTGTCTTGTTCCTCTCGTCCCTGACCCTCCCAAGCGGCTCCCAAGGGTCTTAGTGTTGTAATCTGCTGTGGCTGGTCTGCACCTTCCCTGCTCTTTCCTGCCCTCTCTTGGTAAGGGAAATAAGGAGGATGACCTGCGATGGGTCCACTGTGTAGGACTGGATGTCCTCTGCTGCCTTTTAACTGCTTGCTGTTCTGTTGTTTTTGGGAACAACCATGCAGTCATGGGATCAATGGTCTCTGGCTGAGACCTGGGCACCAAGTGCAAGGACACTGGCTGGGGCCCAAGGATGAGCTGGTGGCTCAGTGCAAGTCTGGTGTGTGTTCTGCCCACTCACACCCTTCCCTGCCTCCCTAAGGATGCTGCTCACATGTGGGGTGCAGATGTTTCTGGATGTCCACTGCTGCTCTACAAACCACACAGTGGCCATCTTGTACTCAGATTCTGATTCTTCCATTTGAAAAATGAGCCATGGGCTGAGTGTTTCTGCTTTATGAGATGTGGGGCCTTGGCCACGGGGACTCAAATTTTCCAGGAGGCCAGAAGGATAGTGATGGTTAACTTGAGGCATCAGCTGGAGTGGCGGAGGCCAGCCTAGAGAACTGGTGGATCTTCTTCTGGGTGTGCCTTGGTGGGCACTTCTGGAGAGCCTGGCCTCACTGTGGGTGGTACTGCCCCACAGGGTGCTGCCCAGGATGCAGTGGAAGGTGAAAGCCAGCTCTTGCTTGTGCTCAACCCTCCTTGACCTTGGGCAGATGCTGGCTTCTCTAGCCATTGCCCTTGAGCATCAGACTCCAGGTCCCTTGGCCTTTGACAGCAGAATTGCACCAGCAACTCTGCAGTGCCTTTCAGGGCTTCCACTGCAGACTAGGGCTCCATGGCCAAGGCTTCTGGCTTCCAGGGACTGAGTAGTATTCCCGGCTCTCCAGCCTGCAGAGAGCCACTGAGGGACTTTTCAGGGTCTGTGACTGTGTGAGCCCATCCAACGACTTCTTATCATTGCATGTCCTACTGGATCTGTCTCTCTGGACAGCCCTGACCCATGCAGCACCTGCAGCAGAGCAGAGTCATCAGGGGGCTCATGTGCACCAGGTCTGGCAGTGGACACTGGTGGGTGGGGGCGCCATGGGCAGCACGCCTCACGTGGTATCTTCATGTGAGTGGAAGGCAGGGTCCCATGGGGGGCCCTGTAGGAGCTGGATGGCTGGGGACATCTCACCTCAGACCTTACAGAGAGGGGATGACACTGTGGTCACAGGCCTGTTGAGTTCAAGAAGAGGAAGCAGACCATGCCTTGGGAGGACAAGAGTGTCAATGTCACGTCAAGGTGATGTAGGATGGGAGAACTTGCTATCAGCTTCCCTCTCACCTTGCAGGGGTCCTGTCTTTATTCTTCTCACTTCAATAAACCTGACTGCATTCAAAAAATAGAAAAAGGTAGCATAGGATAATCACCTATGTGGTCAACTACAGGTTTCACCCTTCAATTAAGCAGCATGCTTCAAACACTGACACCAAGATGATAGAAGGAAGCTGTAGAGTTTTAACAGTAGAAAAAAGAGAGAAGCCCCCAGGGAAAGAGGCAAGGTGGACCGCAGCCACCCTGGTCTCTCCCCCGATCTCCCCAGATCACCAACCTCTGAAATGTTTACCTGTGGCTGATGAGGCAGCTCATTCATGGTGACAGTGCTGAGGCCTCATCTCTCTCTGGGGGATGGGAGCCTGCAGATGGTGACAATCACTCAGCACAGTGGCTGCCCAGGCAGAAGGACACCCAATGGGACACAGTGCATCTCATTCTCTGTGAGGCTGCCACACTGTGATTTCATGTCCAATCAGAGCTCCCGCTGGGTCTCCCGTGGGCTATTCAGAGCTCCCACCTCGGTGGCCGCTGTGTGAGCCAGGCTGGCTTCTGCAGGGAGGTGGCTGAGTCGGGGCGTGTGGGCCTCCTGGTCATGTGCTGTTAGTACCTGGCTGGGCATGACGTGTCCCCCCTCCAACCTGCCAAGGAACGAAGGTGCAGGTGCCTTTCACACAGCCCCACAGACCTCTTCTCAGAATGGTGACTCCAAACCGCTGCCTAGGAAGCCAGATGTTAGAGGTCCTGCCACTGCGGTTATGCAGAGGAGGCTCACCAAGAAGGAGGGCGGAGAGGAAAGAAATGCAGTCTGCCCTCAGACCCTCGGTACCCTGTGCTGTCCTTGGCCTCCTGAAGTCACATGGGGTTCTGTGGTCCACTGAAAGAAATCAGGAGGCTAGCAGAATCCACTGGAGATGCTTATGTCAACCCTACCCCCCAAAAAGTCATCAGATCCAGGAGGTCAGGGGAGCTGTCCTTATGCACAGTAGCCTTACAGTGGCATTCTGACATCCTGGGGTGGACAGTCAGATGGCCTCAGGAATGGGTGTCAACAGTGACAGAGACTCGACTCTGGGGCTGCTCCAGCCACACATGGAGTCTCCCCTACTGTCACCCTATCTGGCTCAGCCTGTCACTCTGAGTCCAATCATGAGACTGAGAAAGAGAACTCTGGAAAAGTCCTGTACTCCTCCGAAGACTGAGGCCCCCCTGGTAGGAAGAATGGACTCTGCTGCCTGGGAACTGGCAGCAGGAATAGTGGAGGAGATGGAAGATTCCATCCTTCCAGCCCTTGGCAGCATTTGGAGCCAGCCTGCAGGTTGAGCTGATGGGATTTCTGAATAGAGAGGAGCACAGGCCAGAAAAGCGGCATTTGCAGGAGAAATGGCGGCTTGTCCTTCATGCTGGTGCATTGGGAGCTCTGCCAGAGCAGTTGCCTATGCTCAGACTCCATCATGGACGGCCGCCACACTCAGGCAGAGTGAAGGGGGAGCTGGAAGATAGTGACCCCTCCTGAGGGGATGTCCTGAATGGAGACAACAGGTCCAGCTTTAGTTGGCCGTGTTCTGTCCCCAGGACATGAGGGGAAGCAGTACCAGGTAAGAGACAATGGGAGGAGAGACTTAGGAGCAGAGTTCCTGTGGACCCTGCCTCTGGAACAGGCAGGCCTGCTGTGTGACCCTGGCCAGGTCACCAGCCTTCTCATGGTCTCTGTTTCCCATCTGCCAAGTGGAGGGGACACAGCTGAGGGCACAGAGTGCACATGCTCAGGGGCTGCGCTCAGCATGCATATAGCCAGTCCTGGGCGTGTGGCCACACCTGTGGTCACCCTGGAACAGTGAGTGCGTGCTTGTGTCGCATCACACAGCTCTGACTGCAGTCTGCAACCTGCGTGTGGGCACACCGCGTATTTACCCACGCGATGTCTTCATGTTTTTCACTTGACCTTCAAAATGTCAATTCTTTAAGGAATTTACTTGAGGTTAATATTTCTGGGATAACATTGAAATAAGGAGGAGGAGACAAAGAAGGAGAGGAGGAGAAAGAGCTATGAGTTGCTGAGCCTTGAGGATAGGGAAAGAATATCAGAAATGAAGATTAATGGCTTCCAGGAGCAGGAGAGGACGCTTGTTCTCAGCACCTACAGCTTGTTCACGAGGAAACTCAGAGGCCAAAGCGACTTCCCTAGATAAAGCAGCTGGTAAGTGCAGAGGCAGATCTGAAGCCAGGCCTTCTGGTCCAGAAACCAGAGCCCTGTCCCAAGAGGCTACCCAGTGGGCTGCTGGCCACTGCTAGCCTGGTCAGAGAAGAAAACAGAATGTGCCTCCCTGGGGACAGAACTCACAGTGAGTCCCTGACTCTGAAGATGGGTGGCAGACCACAGGTGCCTGGAAGCAGGGTCACCTTCCTCCAGCTTCTTAAGTTTCCTCCATATGTGATCCATGTGATTACCTACGAGGTTGAGGAGTCCCCAGATCTGTGACTTAGCACAGCCAGGAGCTCACAGGAGGGGAGGCCAGGTCTCCTATCCAGATGATGGCAGACGTGTGCGTGGAGGGGCTCCAGGGCAGGGAGGCCTTGGGGACCGGGAAGACTGCCTGGCAGAGGGGAGAGCTGCAGGTGTGTGGCCAGGAGGATAATTCCAATGCCCCAGGGCTCTATTCTGTCATCCAATACTGCCACTGGCTAAGGTGGCATCATGCTCAGTAAGGAATCACAATCTGTAGTCTGAAAAAGGATCTGCATGATGTGAATGTGGCTTTTAAGTGAAATCCTGCCATGTGAAGAACATGGAGACTACGGAACTAAGGACCTCCTGGCCACAAGACCTGGGCCAGAGTGAGCCCAGAGACAGGAGCAGATTCACTGCATTTCAGAAACTGGGGAACAAGACCAGTGAGTCTGTGTGGTGTCCCTGGGAAATTCTGTACAGAATGAAATTGGAGACGTGTGCAGACGCCCCAGGACCTCCCAGGAGCACGGAGAGAGCATGGGCTTTCTTCTAATAACAGTGGGAAGGGTCTGGCAGAGGAGTGACATTGTCTCACTTGTGTACTTTTAAAATACCATGCGGGAGTTTGGCTGCTGCGGGGAGCAGAATGAAGGGTGGCAGGAGAGCGTGGTCAAGGTGGGAGTGGAGGAGGCTTGGGTGGGTTGGTGCGGGGCCAGTGCTGAGGTCCATTCTGATGGGCAGCCCCTGTGCCAGCTCCTGGGGGCTGTGAGGAGAGCATTTCCAACTGCCGGGCTGTGCTAAAGGCCAATGGCCAGTTACATTTATTGTTCCTGGTACTGTGGTTTAGATATGAAATGTTCCTCAAAAACTCCTGTGTGACACAGTGCCAAGGACCTTCAGAGGTGGCATGGTCAGATTATCAGAGGTATAACCTAGTCAATGGATGAACCCACTGATGGGGATTAACTGGGGTAACTGCAGGCCTGTGGGGTGTGGTGGAGGAGTGGGTCACTGGGGGTGTCCCTTTGGGGTTTCCATTTTGCTTCTGGTGAGCGGAGCTGTTTCTCTGCTTCCTGGCCATCCTGTTCAGAGCTGCTTTCCTCCACCACGCCCTTCTGCCATGATGTTCTGTCTCAGCTGGGTCCAGAGCCATGGACATGGCTGACCATGACCTGAACCTCTGAAACCGTGAGCAGAACAAACTTCCCTCCTCTAAATTGTTTTTGTGTGTCTTTTGGTCACAGCAACACAATAGCTGGCTAAAATACTGGGGTCCCATTTGAAGGTGCTTCTAGCCAATAGGAAATTAGCCCTTAAGTATTTCCAGGAACAAATCATTTTCAAAAAAACTATAAATAGGAAGGCCACCAGGGAAGGCAGGCCTGGTGGGGGCTCAGTGGGAGATACCCAGCACTCGGGGCAGGAATAGCCTCTGGAGGCTGCCAGGGAGGCTGGGCCCCCTCACCAGTGGAGATGGACACCCCTCCAGCACCTCCCCACTGCTCCTTGGCCAGCAGCTGGGGTGGGGTGTTGCACACACCCCTTCTGTGGCCCCACAAGTCCTTCAGCACAAGGGATTCACCCCAGTCAGGGGCTCTTGTCCTCACCAGCAGGAGGACCTTGGGCTCTGGGTATTCCCGCTTTGTGGTGGGAAGATGGACTCACTCAGCAGCTCTCCAGGGGACATGGATATCAGTTGTGTGCCTCCTGGGGCTCCGCACAGAGACCTTGAGAACCTTTCAAATGTGAGTCCCTCTGCTACGTCCACCTAGGGACCGGAAGTGAGGACTGAGCTGGAGAGACTCGAGTCCTTCCATTGCTGAATTGCTGTACCCCATTAAACCCCTCCATTCTGGTTATGCCATTGAAATTCCAGTCCAAGTACATCTGGCCTTGGCAATGGTCACTATGGCTTTAGAACATCCAGTATACAGAGAGAGGAGAAGAATCCTTATGCCACAGGGTCTCACTGCAGAGTCGAAGGCTGGAGTGCAGTTCATTTAGCCAATCCTCTTCTTACTGAATATAGAATTGTTTCAAGGTTTTTTATGATTAGCATCACTTTAGCAAATATTCTCCTATGTGTCTTTGTTCAGTTCTTATTTTGTTAGATTATTTCTGCAAATGGAAAGATTCGTTTCATATACACATACATTTTTAAAGCTTTTGAAAGTAAATTGCCAAACATTTTTGCAGGAAAGTTGTATCAATTTCATTTTACAGATAATGTGGGTCATGTACACACACACAGGTGCTAGGCAGCTTTAATTTATCTTTTAAATACTGGTGAATCCATCAGGTGAAGCATCATATTGCTCTTATTTGTATTTATTTATTCACTTGTAAGGAAAAGATTATTGTGCTGATTGATTTCTGATATTCTTAGGAAGGGTGACCTGTATTACAACCCCCTTGAGCTTTTTAGCAATAGCAGGTGCACGAAGCCACATAGTCAATACCTCTGGTCTGTTTTTCAACAGCTATTCCATCTTTTCATTGGGAGCATCCAGTACCCAGCAGGCATGATTCCAGACTTTAGAAGTTTAACGTTGGCCAGACCCACAATAGCAGCAAAATCTCTGTTGTTTGTTTGGTACCAGGGATTGAACCCAGGGTGCTTCACCACTGAGCCACATCCCCAGTCCTTTGTATGTTTTACTTAGAGACAGGGTCTCGCTGAGTTGCTTTGGGCCTTACGCACATCAACACCTGCCTGTAATCCCAACAGCTCAAGAGGCTGAGGCTGGTCTGGAACTCGTGATCCTCCTGCCTCAGCCTCTTGAGCTGCTGGGATTACAGGCAGGTGTGGCTGTGCCTGGCAAAATCTCTGTTCTCTGGGCCAACAGGAAATAAAATAGCCAAGCAATATAGGTAGCGCACTGGATCAGGTGAGGTGCCAAGAAGAAACAGTTGAAGAACAAGGCACAGCCATGGAGGGGTCCGAGGAAGACTCAGCACATAGTAGGAGAAAATCCTGTCCAGGAGGGTGGCCTGTGGGTGAGGATGGAAGGGAGCACCAACTGAGCTTGTGGATCTGAGGCTTCCAGGCAGAGGGTTCACAAGTGCCAAGGTCCTGGGGCTGGTGTGTATCTGGGGAGTGACAGATCAAGTGGCTCTCCTTGGCTGTGGAAGGTCTGGGCTTTGCCCTGTGGGTACCGGGGAGTGGTGGGAGGATTTGGGTCGAGGAACACCTGGTTACAGACCTTCTTAGCTGCACTCCAGCTGCTCTTCTGAGGACGCACTGGACAGCAAATCCAAGTCACAGCGGGGAGGTAGGAAGCGGGTGGCTCCTCCAGGTGGGAGTTGGGCAGTGGCCTGGCCAAGGGCCAGCAGTGGGGACCTTGGGAAGCCCTGAGCTTTCGGCCTCTGAAGGTGAAGCTGGTAAGATCTGTGGGCAGCACAGGCCTGCCAGGAGGGTTCTGGCATCAGCCTAGCTTGAGTTTTGTTTATTTTTTCCTGAGAGACCAGAGAGAGGTCAGCCGTGGAGAGGAGGACGGGGAAGGGTCTTATTCCAGGGAACTGTGACTGTTTCTGAACTCATTGATCTTCAGTGAAAACCAGTGTCAGCTTAAGAATCTGAAGTCCACTAACATGAGTTCCTGCACCTGATGCAGGATGAGGGAAAGTGCAGAGAACTGGTAGCCATTACCCAATCCCTGGTGCCCTGTGGATCCAGCACATCCTCTGATGCCCAGTAACCGGCAACTCCACTCCATGAGCTGTATCTGAACTTGAGTTGAAGCCTGTTCCTCTCAAAAGGAAAGGCACAAGTCACATACCCCTCTGGGTTCTCTCTTGGGTCTCCTGTATTATCCAGTAGGAATGTCTTCTCATTTTCCTCCAGCTTCCTATCAATAATGGTTCTTGTGTTCAACATTACATATGAACCCCCAAACCAGTTCAAAACACAATCTGATACAATAACATTTTCAGTTCCCACTTCAGAGAAAAATTATGAGGAAGACATGCTATAAGAGGGGAAGGTTGACCACAGCTGAGAGCACAGAGCAGGGACCCCTGAGTTAGTGAGGGGCATGCTGGGTGTGTGAGGGGAGGGGTGCTGCCCTTGCCCCTGTATCCATGGTCTCTAAGGTCCCCCTCAGGGCCGTCACCTGCTCCAGGATCCTCCACCTCAGGGCTGCCCATGTTTGGGGCTGACTGATTCTTTGCTCTGAGGGGTTCTCTGAATTCCAGGAAGCTGAGCGTCACCCCTGGATTCCATCCACCAAGTGCCAGTTCCCTTCACTGGAAACTCTGACAACCTAAAGCATCTCTGGATGTGGCTGCCATGTCCTGGGTGGGATCTGCCCCAATCCCCAGCACTCTGGGCTGTTGTTACCCCACTGGGAAGGAAGGAACTAACTCCAGGAACCCATCTCTTCCTCTCATCTCCTCAGTGCCTCCCCTATGCCCAGGGCCATCAAGGGGCTCACCTCTTCTTGTTCCCTTGGCCCACAAACCCGCTGGGTCTTTCTCTGTGAGGTCCTGTCCTGCCAGTTTTGAACAAAGGTGCATTCTCATGTGTGGGTCAGTTAGAGGTCAGCAGCTTCCCTGTCTTCCATCCTTTGTAGACTTAGAGTTAGACATTTATCTGGACATTGAAAGTCATGCTGGAATTTCCAATGCACAAAGCATCTGCAGGGGCACAATGGGGCCTATGGTCACCCAGAGCAGGGAGTCACCCTGGGTAGGCAATTCCAGGTTCAGAGGGCAACTCAGGCTGTGGATTTCAGCCAACCAGCTGAAGCCTCCTCAGGGTGGTTGCCTGACCAATGCCACCTGAACACCTGCCCAGGTGTGCCATTAAGGCCCTGCTCGTGTGCACCACACAAATCCTTCACAACCCAGGGGCACTGCACATCTTAGTGGGTAGCCTTGATCAGCTGGGGTACAGTGAAGTGGCAGGTAGCAGTGCAGCATCCTGTTCTGACACATCAAAGGCAGCTGTCTAGTAGATGGGTGTGAAGTGTTCTGAGAAGGGGGCCTTGTCTCTCATGGTCCTAGTAGTAATGGGCAGCAAGTGGTGACTGTGTGGCCACCTAATGCATTGCCTCCTGAGATGGCACAGAACAGTCATTCATTTCATGATATTTGAAAAATATTGGCTGGGTCCCTTATATGCCAGACCCTGGGGCATCAACTGAACAAAGAACCAACCCCTGATAGCAGGATCATGTGCTGTAGTGGGAGGTAGATGATGAACAACCAAAAACACACCAGAGTCTGTTTAAAGCCAAAGACTGTTGCTGTGTCCTGCAAAATGAGGGATCAGATAACAGCACAGAGGTGTGAGCTGGCTAAGAATTTAAAAGTCTGAAATAATTACTAAGAAATAATAGACAAAAGGCAGGGAAAATAGTTTTATAGCAGGGGCCTGGTAGGTGGATTGGACCTGATAGGTCTGGTCTTTAATCAAAAGTGAGGCTCTGTGAGCTTTATTTATAGGGGAGTACATCAAAGCGATTTACAGTGAGGAGGGGTTCTTCAAGGTAGACAAGACTGAAATACCATGGGGAAGCTGGTCTGACTGGACCTTACTGCTTGCATAGCAATTCTTCTTCCTCCAGGCAGCTGGTGCCTCAAGGCTACTTGGGTGTGCTGCTGTCTCTTTCCACCTCTGGGGAGTTGAGTTTGATCCTAGGGCTGTCTGAACCAATAAATTCCATGCTATCACAGAATTCTCTTTGAGCAGGATGTAGCCAAGGCAACGGAGTGGTCTCAGAATGGTGATGTGACCAAAGAGTTCTCTGTGGGGCACACCTCTGTTTAGAGATGGCTCAGGCAAGCCCACAATTCATTTGTGGCTCCAAAAGAAGACTCTACAAGAGTACAGAAAAGAGGTGACCAGGACCCTGGGACTCAGCACTGATGGCCCAGGATGGATGTGAGTTGTGGGTGGGCTCCATGGAGGAAGCCAGGGAATTTAGACTAGGAGTGTGGAGCACTCCCTTATGATCTAGAGTGTCCAAAATGAAAAGCCATGTCCCTGGTGGGCAGGGGGTGTCAGGTCACACAGTCACATGGACAAGGGCACAAAAACAGATTGGAAGAGAAGGTGTCTGTGCTCAGTGATCTTCAGATCTTTTTAAGCAGTCAGGAAGAATCAGAAAAATGAGGGACTACACTCCACTTATGTATGCTCTATCAAAGTGTAAAAATGCATTCTACTGTCATGTACAACAAATTAGAAAAAATAAAAACATTTTAAAAATAATACAAAAAAGAGAAGAAATTCTCCACCAGATCTTCTGTCTTTCATACCTAGATTCTACATGTGCTAATTTCACCCCATTTTACTTCCTCCTCATCTTTTTTTGAAAAATATGTGTTCATTAAATTAACTTAATTTTTTAAAAATAATTATAGATTCACAGAAAATATGCACAAAATGCTCAGGGAGCTACCACACACCCTTCACCCTCTTCCCCATCTTGCCTGACTGTAGAACAAAAAAGCAAATTGACCTTGTATATTCATATTTCACCAGATTTACTCATACTTGTGTGTGACTTTCATACCCATGTGTACCCTTGTGTTTAGTTCCTTGCAGTGTTACCACATGTGAACTGCATTTAACCACCACTGCAACTATAATACCCAACTGTTCTGTCACACAAGTCCGCCCTGTGCTTCATGCTGTCATAGTATCCTGACTCTAGCAGTCATTCCTCTGCTCCATCTCTATATTTCTGCTGTCCCAAACTTGTTGTATAAATGGAATGATATATATATATATAGATATATATATATATATATATATATATATAACCTTTGGAAATTGGATTTTTTCATCCACCTCATTCCCTTGAGATCCATCCACATTGTTGTATTACCAATAAATAGCTTGCTACTTTTGATTCCTAAGTGGTATCCCAGGCATAGATGTGCCATAATTTGTGTACTCATTCAGTGGTTGAAGGACAATTGGGTTGTTTCTGGTTTAAGTCTATTGAGAATAAAGCTTGCAGGGTTTTGCATGAATATGAGCTTTCATTTCCTTGTGAGCTGCCCAGGAGTACAGTTGCTGGGTTGGATGATAATTACGTGTTTTCTAGAAAAACTGCCATATCCTTTTGGGAGTGGTGGTCCCACGTTGGATTCCAAAATCAGTGGATGTGCAATTACAGTACCCTGTATCTTTGCCAGTATTGGATGTTACCATATTTTAAAATTTTTAATCATTCTAAGAGATGTGAAGTGGTGTCTCACAGTGTATTTCATTTCCATTTCTATAATGGAAAATGATGCTGAGTATCTTTTCATGTGCATATGTGCCATCTGTATGCCCTTTCAGTGAAAATGCACCCACTTTTAAAAAACAGAAACAACAAGTCTCAGATACAGAGCTGTGGCTCTGAATCAGATAGCACTGTGTGTCCTTCATTACATCATTTTATATTTACTTCTATTTGTAGCAAATGATGCAGGCACGCTTGATTGAAATAATAGTAAGCTTCCTTTTTAAAGTAAACGTATGTAAGGCAAATAAAGAGTGAGATATTTTTCAGGGAAATATGAAGTAAATAATAACAATGGAGGTGACTTACTCTCAGGGTGAAATTGTGAAATGGTGCATGGATTACCTGCTTAGGAGATGCTGCTGTGGGTCTCAGGGAGCCAGAGCCAGGGCAGAGACCCAGTTCCTGGAGGTGGTGCCTGATAGCAAATCCAGGGGCTTTCCTAAGCTCCTTCCCCAATGCCACCCACAGGGCCATCTTGGCCACAGTCCAGGCAATGATGTGCATCATCATCCTCCCCAGGCCCTGCTCCCAGTGTGGGGGTGTCCTTCCTCCAACCAGTGCACCCTTCAATATTTTCTGGAGGTTCCCAAGCCCTGAATCTTGATGCAGGTACTGTACTGAACTTACTTTGCCTCACTCTGACCATGGGCAGACCACTGGCTATCGTGGTCTCAGTTTCCCCTTCTCTGAAGGAGGGAGTGGACCAGCACTGAGGCCCCTGCCTTTCTCCCTCACTCTTCTATTGGTGGATCTGTCCTGGTGTGCCCCATCCATGTGGTGGCACACACAGGACATCACAGGCTGGTCCTGGTGTGGGTAGCCACCCACATATCAATCACAGTACAAAGGGCTCATTCTGGACACGTTTCCTGGCAGCACACAATCTTCATGTACATACAAATGGATATCAATCATATGATACCTATGTGCCATATACGTGCATGTCCCTGAAATTAAAGGGCAGCAGAACATCAAACGAAGCCGGCTCAGGAGACTGAGGTCTTCCCAGCACTTGTCCCTTGCCAGGAGGCAGTGTGGCCTGATGAGCTCAGACCTGGGCGCACTTGGAGAAGGTACAGGGCGGTGACACTCTGGATACTCTCAGCTCTAGTGAATTTGTGTCCACAGATGATGGTGTTTGGGCGATGGGCACTGATCAGACAGGGGCCCATCAGGTGGGCCCATCAGGGTCCCCCATGCCTGCCAGTGAGAAGGCCTGGATCCACCATCCTCAGCATCACTGGTGTGGGGCCACAGATCTACATGGGAACAGCCGCTAACCCTGAAAAGCCTGCACCTGTCTCTTAAGGGGAGGGACTGGGACTGGACGGGCTGGGGATGCTTTGTCTCCTCCCCAGCAGGCCAGGTGCAGCCCTGGGAGCTCAGCTTCTCGGTGGCACCATCTGAAACAGACATCCCCTCTGTTACATACAGTGGACCTTCAGTTGCCCAGACACATGACTGTGTGACTGATCATCACACTTGCAAGTTTCCACTGGAGGGGAGGGGGCAGTTAAAGACAGTGGCCTGGGTCACACCTCCCTGCATCTCTGGGACTCCTGTTAAGAAGCAGGTGTGTGTCCTTCTGTGGAAGCTGCTTCCTTTGGCTTTTAGAGAGCAGGGAGGGACAGCAGTGAGCACAGCCCTTGGAAGAGGTAAGCAGCAGAGTGACAGGGTGGGGACAGGAACCAGAGAGGGTCTGTGAGCTTCTCTGAAGCAGAAGCACTGCTGAGGCCACCATGCAAGTGCTTCCAAGGCGAAAGTTAAGAAGCTTCTCCTCCCATGTGGATTTCCTTGCAGATTTCCTTAGGCTAGGGTGCCTTGGAGGAGTTCAGGAGGGTGGAGGCCATGAGGGCCCGGATGGAAGATGACACAACAGGTGCATCTGAGCACAGGGAGGCCTAGATAAATCACAGGGCAGCAGCAGCCCGAGCTTCCCCTCCAGCCTGTGTGCATCTGCACTTGGGCAAGAAGGAGGGGCTGAATTTAAACTCAGGACGTCATGCTGACCTCCAAGGCTGAGGCTGAGCAGGTCCAGCTTGACGGCATTAGATACCCTCTCTGGTTCTCATCAGCGTGTCCCAGCCGTCCCTGCCAACAGCGTCACAGAATGAAGTTTTTCTGGTTGATCAGGTTGTCTCTTCCCTACCCTTTCCCATGTGTTCCTAGGGAGCTAAGGTCCTGCTGGTCTTCTGTCCCCTGTTCTGAGCCTCAGGTTCTCCTCCTTGTCTGTTGCCAGCCTCCCTCTTAGAAATGCTGTCATCTATCAGTCACGCAGCAGGTGAATCAGAGTAGCTCACACAAACAGGCTTATTCTTGTCATCTCCAAACACTGACAGCTTGGCATGGCTGGCTCCCTGAAGCACAAGGTGGTCACTAATGTAGGCAGGGAGAGGTATGTGGCCACGGCCATGAAGCTCAGAAGCTCACTTCCCTCAGTGCAGGGGAGAGGCTGCAGCTCCTTACTTCGGGGGACAGCCCAGAAGCCCTGGCAAGATAAACTTGTTTCCAGCGAGATGAATGCCAGGGTCTCTCAGTGTCTGTCCTGCTTTGTGCCCCACACAGATGGGTGGGAAGGAGGCCCGAGCTGGAGGGAGCAGGGAAGGAGCAAGCCAAAGGTTCTGAGAGCTTGACTGGAGAAGCCAGCAAGAGCAAAGCTCCCACTGATGTGTCATGAGTACTCTAAGATGCAGGGGAGGAATGAAGGCACAGACTGGGAGCTGATGCTGGGAATGAAGGAGCCACCATGCGGCCAGCAGGCCCAGCAGAAGCTCCTCTGTCCTGAGACTGGACTCACGGACTCTGGCGCAGCTCAGTGAATCCACTCTGGATTATGGTGATCAGCAAGGCATCTCATCTACCTGCTCGGCTTGCTCAGTGGACACTTCTTTCTTTGGGAGAAAAAAAAGTGGTGAGAAATTAGCACATAGGAAAATAGGTCACAAGCTCTTCTTTAAGTCTCACTGCCTAAGGGACACAAAGGAAGGACACCCATTTATAGTGGTCAGCACTGGCCAGAGAACCCAAGATGAGATGCAATCCTTGTGGAACTTGGTAGTCACTCTCTCTTCTGGCTTTTCTGAAAGACAGTTCCTGCAATGCCTCTGGGAACCAAGAGGCAAGTCCACCGTCACACTGGACCACAATGACACAACCTGATTTTGTGGGTATATTCAAAACAGTGTCAGTCTGACAGACTCTCGTGACAGTTTCCCTTCCTGGTGAGAAGTGGGGGAGAGTCGTATGAACCACAAGGTGCTCAGGCTCAGTGTGCAGGGGGCACTCAGACCTTCTGCCTAGACATTGCTACCACCTTCCTTGGTCGCCTTCCCAAGGAAGTTCTCTCCTACTTCTGTATTTATTAATCCATTCAAGCTGTACCTCTGTGTCTGGCCTTACTTAATTCTAGGCCTATAGACCCATCTCTTCCCTCAGAAGCCCTTCCTCTGCCTGATTGTCCGTGATGCCCACCAGCCGTGTGTCTTGGGGATGGACACCTGGTCCTCTGATCTCAGCCTCTTCACAGAAGTGCAGGTAAGCTCTGTCCCAGGGTGTTAGAACCTTTCCCTTCCTGCTCTTCCCAGGTCTTCCTTTCCCTGCTACTAATTTCCTTCCTAACTGTGAAGCTTTCTGGGTGTGTGCCAGGAGCCAGGCACCCTGGGGCTCCACAGGAGCAGTGGGAAGTGCAGGTGAGTAGGATCCACCTGCAGCCTGGGAGCGGCGATCACCCCTGAGGAGCTGGCTGGTCAGTTTCCCTGCTGCTCCCTGGCCCTTCAGAGTCCTCTCCACCTCTGGCATGTTCTCCTTACTGGTCTTTCCACCATCAGAACCGCTTTCCTTTCCTTCTTTCTGGTTAGCTCTCTGTCTCTTTTGGGGACTTTTGGTCTCCTTTTAAAACCAGCATGGACTTCCCTTCCCTCCTTTCCCCTTCCTTCCTTCCTTCCTTCCTTCCTTCCTTCCTTCCTTCCTTCCTCCTTCTTCCCTCCCTCCTTCCCCCCCTCTCTCCCTCCCTCTCTCCCTCCCTCATGGTTTTTTTGAAAGGAAACAAAACCATCAACTCCCTGGGACTGACATTGCTCATGATACAGCACATGCTTATCACATGCGAGGCCTGGGTTGGCAGGGAGATAAAACATCTGCTAATTTAAGTAAGACTTATGGCTTCTGAAGGCACCACCCCATGAAGTCCCCAGTGATTTCATTAAAACATGGGATTTATGAAAGGCCCTTCTCAGAAGCTTTATTAACCCTTAGAAATGCTGACCTGGGTGGATCTGTTTCCGGGGCGTGGACAGATTCCCTTCCCTAAAGACACAACATGAGCAGTGCCATCTGTGACCTTACGGGTAGGCTTGGCCTAGACAGATCTGAGGCTCTGAAACATTCAAGGCTTAGGAAGACCAGGTCCAAATCGCATCAGCTCATCTGCTGGGGAGCTGAGGACACTGAGGATTCCCGTGCCTGCTTCTCCTGGGACCAGGCTACCCTGAGCTGCCACCAACGCAGTCCTCACTCTTTCCGGGCAGACCCCTCCCCAGAGAGGCCCCAGCCCCAGGCTCCCTTCCCTGCTGCATGTTTCTCACTCATCCCCCATTTGTGGAATTTCCTAAAGCACTGCTGTCCAGTCCTACAGCTAAATGGCTTTGGAAGACAGGGTCCTATGTGTGATGGTCACACTTACAACTGCTTAAGGATGGTGCCAAAGCCGAGGATCGCGGGTTGACCTGACCCTCAAGGATAAGACAGGACGTGGGGCACTGTTTCCAGACTGAGCATCCTTAGCCTCTATTTCAAATCCTGGAGGCTGTGTGAGTTGAGTGGATCCTTTCAAGACCTATGGCGTTAAGGTCATGGTTTTAATGTCACCTGCGATTACTACACCCCACTCTACACCCAGGTGGCTCTTGTGGCAGCGCCAGCTCCCTCTAGTCCAGGAGGGTCTCCAGAGGCACAGGACCCTCCTCAGCACCCTGGATGCACCTCCAGGGGGTGGAACACCCAGCTCAGTTGGAAGGAGCTTTTTCTGAGTTTTCAGGACGCTGCGTCTTCCAGCCCCAGAGCAAGCTTTCTTGATACTTAGCTTCTTCGAATATCTTCATGGGAAGAAAGAAAATGCAATCTGCAGGGTGTGATGATCCCTGGAGAGTCTCTTCCTGACTATGGGGTGAGTTCCAGCTTTTATGGGATTAGTCCCTGAGTTGTTTGCAGATGAAACAGTTTCCAGAACATCTGAAGTCAATCAAGCGTTGTTAGCATGGAGCTGGATTTTCTTACTCCTGTAGATGGATAAATAAAACACCACTGCTGCTCTTGGAGACAGCGAGGGCCGACTTGCCTCTGCAGTGATTAAGTTCTCAGGCCTCGGTTAGCTGGACCTGGAGCTACTGAGGCACAGGAAGGGCTCCTGACAGCATCAGCATTCCAAAGCTGCCCAGCCAGGAAGCTTCCTATTTCCAGCCCCGCCTGTGCCTGGGGAGGTGAGGCAGGGTGTTTTGAAGGAGATTCTGTCAAAAGAAAGATAAGTTACCTGCAGTGTGCCTAGAATGGTGCTGCCAGCTGGTGAGGAGATCACCCTGATGTCACTTCTGGGTGAAGCAGCAGCGTGGTACAGCAGCTCACCTGGGCAAATGGAGGATGGCCAGGGAAGAGCCCTCCTCCCCCGTCATCTTACTGGCTGATGTACTGCATCGATGACACAGCCAGGTGTCTGTCCCACACCCTGGCTCCCCAGAGGAAATGACCAGCTCAGGACCTGAAGGGTCACGATGGCTTCAGGCAGAGCTAGAACCGAAGGGCCTCCAGGACTCGGTTCCCCCCATCTCCTGCTTCTGTTTTCTGCTGCATCTCCTTCTTTCTCCAGATGAATTTTTCCTCTGTGTCTCCCACATGCATCTTCAAGACTTATCACTGTGACTTTAAGGCCCTGTGTCCACTCCAGGGTTGGGCAGGATTAAGGCGTCCTGAACAGGAACATGCCCCAACAGGGAACCTCAGGTCCTCTGAGAAAAGCCACGGAGCTCTCTCCAGGGCCCAGGAGGCTGCCTGGGAATAGCCAGGAGGCCTCTGCACTGGGGCATCAGCAGACACAGCCCAACAGCACAGAGACCCCGGGTGTCCCCTCTGCCACAGGCTCCACACCAGGCACCAGGTCAAGACAGCAGACATGAAGACTTCACAGGAGTTCTCAGTCAGGTTGGGGAGAAAATTTCCAGACACCAAACATTTATTGTGCCTCTGCTCTAATGCCAGGTTCTGTGGGAACCTGTGGGAACTTCCATGCAGGTGACAGACTTGGACGGCAGCACACAATAGTCACTGCTCAGCAGCAATGTGGCCCCGTGCATGCATGTGAACACACAGCTTCTGTGCTCCAGGAAGGGACAGCCAGCCCACCTGCGGATGCACACGAGGTCCACACACAACCCAGGTTGTGTCTGTGCATTGTGTTGGCCCATGGTCACAGGGGGCACCAGCGTTTGTGGGACAAAATAAAACTGCCGCTCCCTGTCTTCAGAGAGCTTGGGAAACACTGAGCCAAGTTTCTAAGTTATAAAGTGTTTCCTTGCTTCCAGTTTCTCCTCTCTGGACTTGGCATGATGGTTTGGAGTTGCTATTTAATGTCATTAAAGAATATGGACAATCTGAATTATTCATACGAATTTTCCTATTTATGGTCACTTTGCGCAGAGACAGACTCAAGGACGGACATGACAATGTGCCGTGCACATGGAACCTCTCAGATGAAGCCACTTAGATTTCATCTGCAATCTGCATGTGCATTTTTTTCTTAGCAGAATAATGGAGACACCACATAAAGCCACTCCAGTCATCCCTGTTTCGTCTCTTTGTGCAGATTCTACCAGTATCTCCCTTCATCTTGCTGGGGAAAGACAAGGAATCCTGGGTCACCCCATCTTTTCCTTCCCTTCCTGCAGACACCTTGCCTTCTGATGGGGCTGGGCTGCTGGAGTTCTGAGCGTGCACCAGGGTGGGTAGGAGGAACGCCCATGTCGTGAGGCCAGTGGGTCAAGCAGCCTGGGGGTGCATCGTCCCTGGTCCTTCTGCGGGGCTCCCGACAGGCTCTCAGTTTGCTTTTAGAGTTGTCACAGCCAAGGCACCCTGACATCTGCTATGCACCTGGTGCATCTGATGTCCGGAGATGTTGGAGCAGACGTGGGAAACTTCTCTATAAATCACAGGCACCACCTCCTTTCCTCTGTCTATCACCAGAAGCTGAGCATTTAAATATAAACTGTCAAACCAACTATTGCTTAATTTTTACTTCATTCAGTAACATAGCCAGGATTGAACTCAGGGGCGCTTAACCACTGAGCCACATGCCCAGCCCTTTTTTATATTTTGTTTGGAGACAGGGACTCACTGAGCTGCTTAGGGCCTTGCTGTTATGGTTTGGATGTGAGGTGTCCCCCAAAAGCTCACATGTGAGACAGTGCAGGAAGGTTCAGAGGGGAAATGATTGGGTTGTAAGTCTTGACCCAGTGAATTGACCCCTGATGGGATTAATTGAAGTGGTGGGGTGTGGCTGGGGGAGGTGGGAAGTGGGGCGTGGCTTTGGGGTATCTATTTTGTATCTGGAGAGTGGAGTCTCTCTCTGCTTCCTGATGATGCCAGCTGCTGCCCTCTGCTACACTCTTCCGCCATCATGTTCTGTATCACCTCGAGCCCCGGGGAATGGAGCCGGCCTTCTATGGACTAAGATCTCTGAAACTGTGAGCTCTCAAATAAACTTTTCCTCCTCTACAGTTGTGCTGGTCGGGTTGTTTAGTCACAGCAGTGAAATAGCTGACTAAGACACTTGCTAAGTTGCTAAGGCTGGCCTCAGCCTCCTGAGTCACGGGGGTTTCAGGCATGCAGCACATGCCCAGCCAGCTTTTCCTCTTTGCCTGGAGATGTGGTATGCATGTCCTGCTGGCTGGTTCACAGGTAACCCTTCGTTCTTCACCTTTTTTCCTGCTATGCACTTTAACTTCAATATTAGTTGTAGAGTTCTATTTTTCATTCCATTCAGCTACCTTCATTTAGGAAGTGCCATTCCTCATTGAAATCCCTGAACTCAGCAGCTTGAAGCTTTGGACACCCTGGCTTCCTGTCGCCCAGTGGCATTGCCAGGGCTGCCCTTTTCGCCATGTGTCTACCTCACTCGGGGCCTCCAGCCATCTGAGTCTGGCTCTGACCTCCCACCCTCTCCAACACTGACTCACTGCCTTGCTTCTTTTGGAGAAATATTTATTTTGTGCTCCTGAAAAGATAAACTGGACTCCTGTTCCACGCCTGGCTCAGGGTTTAAACACCAGCCATGCTCAGAGTGAGGTGGCTCCCTGTCCCCTTCTTCTGAACTCCTGCAGAAGCTGCTGTGATACCAACAGGGAGGTCTTCAGTTTCACAACCCAGAAATGCAGCTCAGGCAGGGTGGAGGGAAGTGACAGGACATTGGCTCATATCACTAGATGGTGTAGACAGAGGCCCAGCCAGATCTCAGGTCACAGACATGGACTCTGAGTGTCTCCAGCATGGGCGCTGCATGCCCTGGGTTACAATGGTCATCGCCCTTGCTGGGGCCCAGGCCCCAGGCTGAGCAGCCCAGGTTCTGGTTTCTGAGAGTTTCAGCACAGGGTCTGGGGCTGGTTTGATAGGAGGATTCAGGTCCAGTGATTGACTCTGAAATAAGCGCTTTTCACAGGGTGCTTAGATGATCGGACCCCTCTCCTGCACCCAGTGCATCCACACAGTGCAGGCTCAGAATTGGTAAGCTGGGCTTCCCAGAAAACAATCCCGGGGTCATTACTCAAAGAATCAGACATGAGTAGACAGTAAACAGCTTCCATTCCATCACAACTGGGCTCTTAACCTGCTGCACAGGACGGCAGCAACAGCAGGGGACCGTCACAGCTGCTGTCTCTGGAAAGGTCACAGTGGACTGGTCCCTGTTCTGAGGAATTCCCTCTCCACAGGTCATTTGAGGTTCTATGACTCTGGAGGTGGGGTGGATGATGTCACAATCCCCATTTTATAGATGAGGAAACCGAGAGACAGAAGGTTAAGTTGACTGGGCTAGGATTCCCAGGTGATGGCCAAAGCTGAAATCAGGACCCACCACCTGTCATCCTGCTGTCCCTGCTCCTCACTGCTGCTCTGATCTGCCTCTGATAGAGAGAGGATTCCCCTTGGCTCCCGACTGTGACCTTCAGCAGTCAGTTCAACTCTGAGCACTTTGGCTTCTCTCTGTTATAAGAAAAGCTAAGCTCAGGCATCCACCAAGCCCTGTCACTATATAAATATGACATGATTTCATTATTCATCAGTCAATCAACTAACATTTGTGAGTTTGGGCTCTTTAAGCAACATGGGACAGAATGGTGGGTAAAGTATTTCCTACACATGGCAATTTGCAAGATGTATATCATGAAACAAAAAACCAGCATTACTGTTCTTGTTTCTCCTGGGAAGTTTTCTGGGCTCTCTGCCAGGTGAAAACATGAGGCGAGAGCATTTTCCAGGTGTGCTGAGGGCAGCAAGATGAGCCTGCTCAGGAAGCAGCCGGCTTGGCTGTGTTCAGCCCTGGGCGGAACTTTGTGACCTGCTGTTACTCACAGTATATGGCTGTCAAATTTTTCCTTTGTGTCCATGGTTTGGATACAAAGTGTCCTTTGGCTGCTCAGAGGTGAGACTGCCCAGCTTCCTTTCTGTTAGTACCTCCCTGCACTCTCTCAGCTGCGGCAGATTAAGCTCAGGTGACCTTTGAGGGCACCTGCATTGGGGAGCTTGGTCCCCCGCTGCCTCCATCTGGAAGGGCCTGGTCTTTCTCAGAAGGCGTCAAGGTGAAGGCTCAACTCTAGAGGAGAAGGCAAGGTGCCATTCAAGATGCGTGTGGAAGCTGAGTTCTCTGATTGCAGAACCCCCGTCCTGGATGACACTGAGCACAGCAGTGACCTTGTCCCTTGCTAAGTATGGCTGAGGGATGTCAGGAGAGCCCTAGAGGATGTCAGCCCAAGAGCCGCCTGAACACATTGACATTTGCACTCTGCTCAGTTCCCAGAGGGCTGGAACCTTCTTCACAGCTCTGCTCCCCTGGAGGGGAGGCCTCTTTATTTGCTCCCTATTGGATTGTTACATGGTAATGGATCTTGCTGGAATCCCAGCCCCGCCACTTACCCAGGACACCCTCCCTGCTGCTGCTTCTCTGATTCTGCACCCATGTTTCCTTCTAACAGTGGGATTGAAACACATTTTATCCTTTCTATTCATGTTGCTGATGACACATTTCAAACCATCTGTAGGAAACTGCCTTTGGGTAAATACACTACAAAGACGCCCAACAGCAGGGGCGGAGTCAGGAGCCACCCTGCAAGGACACACCCTGGTTCTACTCCCTCCCCATCCACAGGGAAAAGTTGCTCACTGCCTCCAAGGCTAGGCTCACTGCTTAAACTTCCCACAGTACTTCTTCTCTTCCACTGAAGGTTGTTGGAGGACTCCAGGGAGGAGTGCAGTCTCCCAAGCTCCCTCCCGGGTCCTCTCTGTGGAAGCCAGCAGGGAGGGGTGAAGAGCTGTGCTTGCTGGCTGAGCCTGGACACGGGGCCAGTCTGGGAGCCCTCTGCCTGATCAATGCCAGCCATGGGCACAGCAGCCCTTTAGAGACAAGTAAACTCGCTTACACTTCCTGCAGGAGACCAAGGCTCTGGCCACCAATGCACAAGCACATTCTGGTATCAAGCAAGAAAACGGGTCCAGTCTGTACTGCTTCTCAACGTGCTGTGTGGTGGATTGAGGAAGCCCCCCAGGAATGTCAGGGAGTTTCCATCAGGCTTGGCATTTGTGCGCAGGTCCACAAGTCATGAGAGTGCGTCACTTTAAAGGTGAGTGCTGGAGGAGCAGGTGGAATGTTCTGGGCCTCTCGGTGTCTAGGATGAGCTGGAACTGCCTGGCGTGATCAGGAACCCTTCTGCCTGGAACCAGAGAGCAGAGTCACCATGAGCAGCCTGGCCTTTCCCCTTGTTGCGGAAGGGGAGGGTACGGCAAAGAAATCGAATTCCCCAGAGAGAAAGGAAGGCCAGCAGAGACCTTGGAGAGGCTGCTCACTGCCTGGGGCACCTCCAGAGAGCCTGTCCCCAGGACTCCTCATGCTCTGTGTGGCACCAGATTCCTAAGAGTCCAGGGACCTGTGCCAACTGATAGGACTAGGACTTCAGGGACCACAGTGTGGTGAGGAGCCGGGGGAAACAGCACCCACCCACACTCAGGCCCAGAGAGGTCCCAGCGGCCTCCCTGTTACTGGACTGAACTCCAAAGTGAGGCCTGTAGCATCGACCAATGGAGCAGAATCAAGAAAGGGAGTGTTTTCCACCTCCATTCCATTCCAGGAAGATGGTGTGCAGATAAAAGCAGGTCTCCTGCGGTGAACCGTTCCCTTGGCAGGAGTGTTTGGGGAGTGCACACGTCACCTGGGGTGCTCCTTAGGTGGGGGTGGCACTCTGTGCCAGGGCACGACCTTCAGGAATCTAGTTCCAATGTGTGGGTCAGGAGCCTTGTGAGTGAGGAGTGAAGGGATCAGTTTTCTCAGCCTGCCACCTGAAGGCGAGGATTCCTGGTGTGTGTAGAAGTCGTCCTGTGCATGGCGGCAGGGTGCCAGTGTCCCTGGCCTCTCCCTGCTGATGCCAGTGGCAAACACTCCCCTGAGCTGTGACCACCAAGTTGTCCTCAGATGTGGCTGAACATCTCTGGAAGAGAAAGCTGTTTCTCAGACAAGAAGAGGTGGAGGGAACCTGCTGGCCTGGTGAACTATGGTTGCGAGGAGGGGCCTTGGGGGTGACAGGATCAGACATGGTCACACTGTATCCTTCACTTCTGCTCCTCCTCCAGAAGCTTCCCTAAGCTACTGTGAGGACTGCAAGGCTCTTGACCAGAAAGGAACAGGATGGGCCCCCTCCAAGTTCAGACCACACCCTCAGAGGGAGGGGGTGGTCAGCCACTGCAAGTGCCCATGGGGCTGCCTGTGCGGGAGGGTGCTGGGGGCTCTGATTGGCTGGCATTGTCCCATGGGTCAAGGAGGAAGTGCCAGGGGTTCCTCTTCCTTTCATCCATTCATTCAATCACATTAGTCAGGCACCTGGTGTCTTTCACCACGCTGTGTGGAGGATGCAGAGATGAATGGCTCCTTTTCTTCTGCCTCTGAAAGGCTGACAGTGCAGTTTACAGAACACACAGGTAAAAATGGGATAGAGGGCTATTTCAGCTCAGCAAAGGGCTAGAAGAAGCTATTTTGGTGATTTGGAAAAAGAATGAAATGGTCTCAATGTAGGAAACGGGAGCCCGTGAAGGGCCTCTGATCAGGAGGATTGAGAAGTAGGACTTTCTCTCAGTGGCAGTGCCTTGGCTCTGTGCAGAAAGCCTTGTGCCCTTGGGGGAGAGGGTAGATATTAATGTTCCTGAAGCTCCTACTGTAGGGTGAGCCTCAGGTCATGAGATGGGAAGAGCAGACCCAGGGAGGAGGGAGGCGCTGCCTCTGTGGAGAAAACGCAGAAGTGAAAGTCCTCACCCTATTGTGGCCTGTTATTTAGCAATGGCTCATTTTTTCAACCTAAAGTGGGCTGCGGAAGAGCCCGGATGAAATCGTTTTAACATTAGAACAATGAGGCACATGAGAAAAATGAAGTCCAGGCAGCAGAGGAGGCGTGTGTGCTGTGAGAGCTAATGTCAGCAGTACAGGGACAGAGACGCTAAGTGAGTAACATTTTGGTGAAAAGGGGTAAATGTGGATTTGACTGTGGAACAGATGATTCTGCAGAGGTGGAGAAGGGATGTCCTTGGCACCTTCAGTGTTGATCTTCCCTGTTGTGGACAGATAAGGCAGGACACAGACTCTCACTTCATGACCTGCAGTGACTGCAAGCTCCATCTGCCACCCAGCCACACAGTATGGAGTGGAGCAGCCCAAACTCCATACTGCACAGTGGAGTGCAGTATGATCTGCATGACCTACTGATGATCTTCAGTAGGTGAGACATATCAAATCCATTTCCAATCTAGGATATTTTCAATTTATGATGTTTTTATGTGGATACAGCCCCCACCATAATTTGAGGGGCACCTCTACAGATTCAACCATGGCAGACACACATCCATGCTCAGAGTGAGGCTTCAGCTGTGATTACTTCCTAATGATTGCCCCTCACATCTGCTTCTTCAGAACGCTCAGTGTTTCCCCAGGTTGAAGCATTAACGGATGACAGAGATGTCCCAGGATTGACAACTTTTACCCCCTCAGTGCTAAAACATGCATGTTATAAAGCAGTTACCTGCAAACAGTTGCTTAAACAAGAAACACGCAAGGGTTTGCATTACCTAATTAGGGTGTCTAGAGTAAGATGACTCTTGGGTGTGATCTCATCAAAATTACAGAATGGCACTGAGGGCGATGGTGCGTGCCTGAAATCCCAGCAGCTCAGGAGGCTGAGGCAGGAGGATCTCCAGCTCAAAGCCAGCCTCAGCAACTTAGTGAGACCCCATTTCTAAATAAGACATAATAATAAATGGCTGGGGATGTGGCTTAGGATTAAGCACCTCTGGGCTCAATCCCCACTACCCTCCTGCCCATCCCTGAAAAAAAAAAATTCCATAACTGCCTGAGCAGTTTCCCTTTCAACCAGGGCCTCTCTGCCTCCTTCACAAGCTTCTTCCCACAGATGGGCCTAAACGCATGCACAGACCTGAGGCCCTGGAGTTGCTGGAGGACCCAGGTACCTACAGAGGAGGCTGCAGAGGGAGCTAGACTCTGCCTTATTTCATTGGGAGAAATTGAGCCAGTTGACTATGACTGATTCAATCAGTGCTCCAGGTGGATGCAGTGTGTCAAGTGACCCGTCAAGGCCCACCTCTGCTTATGCCCATCAGACTTGAGCTTCACAGGGAGAACTTGGTTCCCCATTGGTCTCTGGGGGGCACCAATCTACAAAGGGTCACCTATGTGTTTCAGTCCTGCTGCTGACAGCCTACAGATAATCCCCATTCTCTTCAGAGAGCTGTCCAAGACTAGAAGCCATCATGTAGGGCCCGCAGACATGTCTTAGCAATGTCAGAAGCCCGGTGGTGTTCTAGATGGCACGCACAGCAGAGATATCAGACATGGCAGGTGAGGAGCCTGAGGTGGTGGACCACCAAGGAAATGCACATGATATCATATCAAAAATGTTAAGGTCCTCCAATGTGGAGATTTTCCTTTCATTTAAACTTTTTTTTTTTTTTTTTGGCAGTGCTGGGAATTCAACCCAGGGCCTTGTGCTTGCAAGGCAGGCACTCTACAAACTGAGCTACATCCCCAGCCCTCATTTAAACTTTGATAGTCAGGGTGGCATGTGAGAGATGTTAGGACGTGAAGCACACATGACCTCAGCCCCAGGAGGCCAGCAGATGTCCACAGACTCATCCTGGCTTCCCTTTAAAGGTGATGAACAGGACCCTGCTGGCTCAGTAGATGGGCACACAGAATCCTAAGGCTCAAAAATCTAAACAAGACTAAAATCCAGTTTCCAAAGAAATCCCTACCTTTGTACATTGTGTGGGCTCTTCTGAACTCTTGAATGGCAACCAGACCTCCCACCTGTGAGGCATTTAATTGAATATGGGACTCCTTTGTTACAGGCAGGGTTTGCAGCCCACTTTGACAAGCTTATCTGGGGGCTGGCTGGAACGGCCGTCTGTATATTAAAAATGATTATTGTAATGTTGCATGTGTCCCACTGTGAAAGGCAGACAACTGAGTCAATGTATGAAGGACAAAGGAAGAACGCACAGCCTGTGAGGGTTACAATAAACTGCTGCGTATTAAGAATTCCTGCTGCTGTTTAGGGCAGCTCATTCTGCCTGAGGCCACAGTCCCAACAACTGGTGGGGGCCGTGCTGGCTCTGGGCAGCTTGGCTAGCCCAAGTTCCTCGTCCATGAAGACTCTCTCCACCATCTTCAAGTGAGAGTCACAGATCATCTACGGAAGGTTTCAAGAGAGCCGTTTTAACTGGGCATGCAGCTTTCCAGAAAAAAAAAAAAATCCCTAAGTTTGTGTTCTCTGAACATGGTTTATGCAGCTCTGGAGGGTGAAAAGTGGCATTCAGATTGGGATTTGAAACCCTTCGGGACCAGCTAAGGACTTTGGACTGGACCTGCAGAGATAAGCCATGCCCATCCTGGTCCCTAGAACCTGTCCAAGGAGGACACCAGTAACCATTCCCAGCACTCCTCTTGCCGGATCCCAGATTCCCTCTCCAGGAAGGCAGAGCTCAGGAGCAGGCTGATGAATTGTTCACTGACAGCTGTGATGTGAACTTGCATCTGTCTATGTTAGAGTCCCTGGAGAGCCAGGGAGAACGCGATGTCAATGAGGCACCAATTTACGGGTTTGTGACAGGTGATTCTACACGTGGGAAAAACAACAAAATAGAACCCGCCTCAGGTTCTCCCTCCTGGTGTTGGAATCCAACTCTTATGCAGGAAGCCAAGGAATGGCAACTCCCAGGCCAGATGCAGTGCTGAGACTCCCCTTCCCTCAACAGGGCCACTCCCTGTGGCTTCCTGTAGTGGGGCTGTGCTGAGAGTGGTTAGATTTTACCCCAACCTGAATCCACTGCTTCTCTGGACAGTTCAGATGTGCAGGAGATGGACCCACATTCACAGGTGGATAGGACCTTCCCCACCTGAGGAGCAGGTTCATCCCTCCAGTGAAATGGGCTCCTTCCACTCTGCTTTGTCCCCAAAACTCCAGCTATATCATGTACCTCGTGTGATGACGTAGCACCTCTCCAGCCCTTACAAAGATTTATTTGGCCTTTGCCTTCCTGATCCTAAAAGTACCTGGTGAAATGTCACTTCTGTTCAGAAACCCAGAGGATTAAGAGATGAGTTACTTTTTTGCAAATAAAATTGCATCATGGATGCACAAGAGAAGATGCTGTCGGTCTGTCTGTCTGGTGGTCACATAGACGTAGATACAGTCAAAGTAAGAAACCGTAACAGTCTGGCCAGGGCACTGATAAGGGGTGTAGATGTAGCACACGTGTGCAGAACTTGACCAAGATTCACTTCTGTGGATTCAGGGTTCACAGACAGGATTTGTCAGGTAGCTCAGAACAGGGCTGGCGCCAGCAGAGGTCTCACCCTGTTCTGGCCATGGTGAGGGATGTAAAAGTTGGACAGTGCTGACTAACACCTGAGTGAGCCTGAGGCCTGACTCCTGCACTCAGGGTTTCTCATGGGACACTTGGACTTGGTGAGGTTCTGAAAGCCTGGTTTCTTGATAAACCCTGACTGACTGGGAGGGAGAGCCTGGGTGTCCAGCCTCCTCTTGGCAACAGAGAACTTACTTTGCATCTGACAGATCTGGTCAGGTTGGGTCTTTTCAGTCCTCTTTTGCACCTCGTGTGTGTGGGATGGGTGGTTTGAGGCCACTGTTTATATTAGCTTATTCCCTGTCTCTGAAATCACAGGGTTCAACAGTATTTAAAGCCTTGAACTTGAGCTACAATACATTGGTTTCTTGTTTTTGCATGTGTATTTGTTTTAGTAAAGGAAACTGTCATGAGTGATTTTAATAGAAGTTTGCAAAACTCTGCAGAATACCCACCCTCTCTCTTCTTATTTTCCCCCTAGAAGACCTTTTCACCTGCTGACATCTTTGCCTTTTACATGACTAGTTTATGTGACCACCCTGAGCAACTAAGCTGTGACCCCAGCACCTGTGCCCAAGGCACCTATGCTGAAGGACTGCTCCCCTGGTGACAGCTTCATAGGATACTAGCAGCACCACGTCCTGGGGATGGTGTGAAGCCTGTGACCACCGGGATCTTACCCTAAGCTTGTAAGCACAGGTGATGCTTCTCAAATCTCTCAAGTGGAGAGATAAAGTGCCTAGATGAAGACAGAGCAGCATGTGCAAAACTTGATACTGAGCCTCTTTCCAAAGATGCTCTCACATTTTGATAAGCATTAATGTTTTGGAAGATGTTTCTCTGGCAACAGTAAAAGTTACCTTGAAAGCACTTTGGACTTAAAATAAATGACTTGGTCATTTATTTTAGCATAGAAACTCAGATAACTGGATAGCAGGAGAACAACCCAACTGAAATTGTACAAAGGACTAGAGTAGACATTTTTTTAATGAGACATACAATTGGCCCATAGGTATATGAAAAAAATGTCGACATCAGTGATCATTAGGAAAATGTATACTAGGACCACAGTGAGCTACCACTTCACACTGTTAGGACAGCTATCATCAAGGATGTGGAGAAAAGGGACCCCTGTGAGACTGTAAATTAGCACAGCAGTTATGGAAAACTTCAGGGTTTTTGAAAGAGTAAAATTAGGTTTACCATGTGATCCTGCTATTGCCTTTTGGGAAATGAAATCAGTAGGTCAACAAGATATTTTGTACTTCCCAGGTTGATTAGAGTGTTATTTGCATTAGTTAAGATATGGAAGCAATCCAAGTGTTCATCAATTGATGAATGGATAAAGAAAATGTCTCTCTCTCTCTCTCTCTCTCTCTCTCTCACACACACACACACACACACACACACACACACATATACATGTGGAATGCTATTCAATCTCAGAAAGATAAATTCTGCCTTTTGTGGAAATATAGATGAACCCAGAAGATGTTAATGGAAATAAGGTATTCACAGAATACAATTGCCATGTGGAGGTATTCCTATGTGGAATCTCAAAAAGTTAGTGTGTTAGTCAATTTTCTATCACTATGACTAAAATACCTGACAAAAACAACTTAGAGGAGGATAAGGTTATTTTGTCTCCTGGTTTCAGAGGTTCAGTTCATGGTTGGCCAACTCCATTGCTCTGGACCTGAAGTGAGGAAGAGCATCATGGCAGAGTGTATGGTAGAGGGAATCTGCTCACTCATGGCAGTGAACAAGCAAAGAGCAGGAGGGACAGATAGAGCCCAGGCCATGCCCCCAGTGACTTACTTCCTCTAGACACACCCACCTGCCTCAGTGACCAGCAGCAGTCCACTCAAATTATTAATCCACAAAATGAACTGATCCACCAACAGGGTCACAGCTCTGATCACCTGATTCTTGCCTTGAAGTCCCACCTCCACACCTTGCTGCACCCGGGAACACACTTTCAACATGTGGACTTTTCCAAGAACATGAAAGATCCAAACCACAGCAAACTGATCATAGCAGAGAGGAGAACTGCAGTTACCAGAGGCTGGGATGGAATGGCTGGGGACATAGGGGTCAAAGTGTAAGTCTCCTTTAGACAGGAAGAAAACGTTCATGGGATTTTTTTGTACATCACGAGGACTATAGTTAATAACAAGGTATTTCATTACTGAAAATGGCTAAGAGAGAGTATATTTTAAATCTTATTAGCACACAGAATAATTATGTGAGAAAATCTACAATTGACTTCACTGAGCCACTCCCCAATGTTTGTATATTTCAAAACATCAGGTTGCCCACTACAAATACATACAGTTTCTTTGTAAGTGAAAAAATAAAATGAACAGAGAGGAGCTGTGAATTTGCTCCCAAATGACATGCATTCAGATCCCAACTGTGCTCCTTACCAACCAAGCACCCTTGACCACGTGGCCAAGAGGAGCCTCATTTGTCTCTTTATAACAGAAGTACAAGCACAAGTTACCTTGCAAAGTTATGATGAGGGTTAAGAGGTAGCAGAAAACCCCGACTCAATGGCCTTAACACAACAGAAGGATGTTATTGCTTCACTAGCCTGGGACACCCCGCATCGCTCTTCAGAGTGGGGAGGCCTGTGGTTCCATTTCATCCAGGACTCAGGTTCCTCCCCTCCTCCTGTCACTGTGTCTTGCATGTCACTTTGCCCTCAGGCTGTAGCAGGGACCCTCTATGATGTGACACATTCCAATGCCCCAGGGGAGGCCTATTAAGGCGTCTCTTCTCATAGCAAGCAGCATATTCCAGAAGCATCCAGCATCGGAGGACTCTGTTCTATCACATTCCCTGCCCTGACTCCATCTCTGACAAGAAGGTAGGACTTGGTGAGTGGAGGCGACTAGGTTATCTGAATAAAATACTGGTTATTTTGGAAAATCATGGAGCACATGCATTTGTGTTGGGGCCTGTGATGGTGATAACCCAGTGGTCCTACGTGTGTTCAATTTCGCCTGAGCATTTTGCTCTAAAAAAGAAAATTGTCCACATTTTAAGAGGTGATTTCATCTGAAACTCTGCATTTCTGCTGACAGGTTGCAGATGGGGCATCGTGGGTGTGACGGAGAGGCAGGTGCCCAGTATGGTGCCGGGTGCTTGGGACGTGGTCACCTGCAGGACTGCACCGTCAGGCCAGCTTCCCGGCTGCTGCTTCAGCAACTGAGCTCATGTGCTGCTTCATCCAAATGCTTGATGGAAACATTCAGTGGCTGGGTGCAGAGCCGGAGCGTGCAGCTCCTTGGTGGGGCACTGCCACTGAGCAAATTGCAGCAGAACCTCCTTTGATGAGAGTGCTTAGCGGCTCACTGCAGTCTGTAAAGAGACCAGGACACAAACCCTGAGGAGCAAAAAACAGGAGGAGAAGGAAAGAGGAAAGCCTCTCGAGCACCATCGTAAATAAGCGATTTTGCTGTTGTAGTTGATTTACTTTGACTTTAGAAATAGTCCTCAGCTCGGAAATCAGTTTTGAGGCAGTGAATTCCCCAGCACAAGGTCCTAATGAGAGGACCCGCGACTGCCTGGGGCTCAATGTCTGATTTGTGAAGCAGAAGGAGCGAAGCCGGAATGAAGGGGTGAAGTGCCTCTCCTGTTGCGTAAAGAGAACATGGATTGGAGAGGAGGGTGCTCGTGTCCTGGGAAGCCTAACAGCCACTGAAGTCCAGGGCGCGACTCCAGAAGATGAAACAGGCTGCTAACAGTGCTCGCCTCCCTCCTGACAGCTGCTCAGCTGTAGGGAGGCGGAAGAACAGAGTCCCTCTAATGGGGGAGGCTGACTACCAGTGACTCCCATGTTCCTGGGGAGGCCAGCGATGAGGCACACTGAGATGCCTGTGCACAACCACAATAGCTGAGGCTCTCCACGAGCCCTGGCTCACCAACACAGCTCCAAATAGCGGGCTCATCAGTTAACTCCGAAAGCCCCACCAGGTGGGCTCTGTCCCCACCCTGCTCTCAGGTAGAGATTTCAAGGTGTCTGAACCACAGGATCACATTTTCACTTTCATAAAACAATACTGGGTAGCTGGGAGTCCCATTTCAGCCATCTGAAGCAGCGAGGCTGGTAGGTGCAGGATGTCTGCTGGCTCATGGTAATCGCAGGGACTCTAAACCTCCATCTTTAAACTTGTAGCAAATCCTCCTAAATTGTATCAAGGTCACTGAGTCTTTCAGGCCTGCCAATCGCCAGAATGCATCTTTTCTCAGACACTTCAAGACAAGCCTGTCTGCCTAATAAAGAATGCTTGACATGAGAGTGTCTTGAGCAGCGGGCTGATTAGTTGCACCTGAAATTGAATCAGATGCGTCATGTGATATTTCAGACTCTTCAGAAGCATCAAAGTCAAAGTCTGTTACATGAAAATTAGCTGATACACACATGAGCACACTCACTAAAGTGGTTCACGTGTTCCCCACAGCACTGGGACTGCAGCACATTATTGATGTCATTCCAATGTAGAACCGACTCTGTTCCAGAGAGTTGGAAAACAGAGGGGTTGGTCCATCTCAGTCATTAGCTTGAAACTCTATTTTATGAGAAATCATGCTTTTGCACCTGCTTACAAACAGGAAGGGACCCAATAACAACATCATGCATTGGTTTCATTTTCCTCAGGACGCCATCGTCAGTTCTTGGATTTTCTTCAGTGATGGCTCCATGACACCTTTAGACATTTAGGATCCCAGGGATTTTTCCACAATTGTCTCATCACTGGATGAAATGGTGGTGTCCGTCCAGACAAACCTGCAGTCCCAGTGGCCAGTTGTGGTCACAGAGGGGGAAGGACAAGGGCCCCTAATCAAGTTGGAGATGACGATCAGGGAGCTTTGTCAGAAGACCAAGAGGAAGAGTGTTCTCCTGTGGGCAAAGACAACATCAAGGTCAGGTTTGCACCAGGCACTGAGGATCACCAAGGAGGCAGCAGTGACATCAAGGGCGTGAGCCAGGAGTACAGAGACCACCTCAGCAACTCCATAGAGCAGGAAGGGAGTCAAGAGTGGGTGGTGTAGGAGTGACTACAGCATGGCAGCCCTGCTGGCCCAGAGGACAGGACCAACAGGAGCACAGCCCCGCCGCTGCCTGGGGAGGGTAAGGACAAGAAGCTGCTCAAGGGTGGCGGTACAGACACCATCACCAGCTTCCCCACCCAGGGGAAGTTTCCAGAATCCAACAGCCCTAGCGACCTTACAGTGACCTTCAGGGGCTTGACGGACTTGGAGGTCGGCATGTACACCCTGCTCTGCATCTTCTTCCTGGCCATCCTGGTCTTCTTGGTCAAGTGTGTGACCATTGCTTGGAAGTACAGACACAGAAGGCTTGCCGTGAGTGAGCATGTCATTTACGGGACATCCATGCTGGGTGTCAGTGTTTTCTGCCTCCCTCACCTCCACGCTTAGAGGCAGAAACTGAATTCCTACTCCTACCCTTTCTTCCCTCAGCTTCCTTGCTGAAATCTTGAAGTCTCTTGGGTCTGGACTGGGTGGGAGGGTTTACTTAATATACACACGTGTGATCAGAGAGGGCACTTAGAAGGTGGCTTTCATTTGAAGCTTGTAGAGCTTGGGGATCCTTGGAAATCATAAACATGTTCTGTGTTACTTTACTTTTGTTCTTTAATGGCACAAATTCACAGAGAGCCGATGTGGTACGTTTGGGGGTAAAAATCTCCCAATTAGACTGCTTTTTTGTGCTAACATGCAAGCACACTGTGAATATCATGTTTGTTTTTATCCAGGCTGAAATCTAAAAATGGTATTTATCTGCACAAAAAAGCACCTGCCCAGAAAGCACCTGCAGATGCAGCTCATCAGCCGTGTGCCTGGTCCAAAGTAAGACAAACAGATGAATAATGTCACAGTCTAACACTGCGCTGAAGCCCTCCTATAGGGCGGCCAGAAAACTTTCACAATTGTTTTTCTGCCAGAGAGAAAACACTCACGGGATGCTCACTGGGAAGAAAAGCAATGTGTACTCTAAAAAACTAAAATCATAAAAGGAAATGGCTATTCCAAAGGTGGAGAAGCAATTCTTAGGAAAACAGACACTGTAAATCCAAGTGCAAGGAGGAGAATCACATGATTCCCATATCGCTTTTAAAATATCAGATATTACCCAGTTATCCGCAGGCAGAGATTGAAAGCACAGTGAGAATTCCAGAGCAGGGAGATTTAATACAGCTTTTATATATTAAGTGGCCTCGTTGCTGAAACAGATATTGACCAGGAATGGTTCATGAGGATCTCCATTGAGCTGCTGCTTCTCTAAGAATCAAAGTCTTAAGGATGGGAGTGTCACGAGCCAGCCACCTCTCTATGCTCCTCGCACTAGTCAGGGAATATTTTGCCCAAGGGACATATTTTTGCTGTTATGGTTTGGATGTGAGGTGTCCCCCAAACGCTCATGTGTGATACAATGCAGGAAGGTTCAGAGGAGAAATGATGGGGTTGTGAGAGTCTTAACCCAATCAGTGACTTAATCCCCTGATGGGGATTAACTGAGTGGTAACTGAAGGTGGGTGGGATGTGGCTAGAAGAGGTGGGTCCCTGGGGGCTGTGCCTTTGGGGTATATATTTGGTATCTGGCAAGTAGACTCTATCTCTCTGCTTCCTGATCACCATGTGAACTGCCTCCCTCTGCCACACTCTTCCACCATGATCTGTCTCACCTTGAGCCCCGAGGAATGGAGGCAGCCATCCATGGACTGAGACCTCTGAAACCATGAGCCCCAAAAAAACTTTTCCTCCTCTTCAGTTGTGAAGGTCGGGTATTTTAGTTGCAGCAGCACAAAAGCTGCTTAAAACAGCTGTGGACCAAACACAAGTCACCAGCAGTGTGGCTCTGTCCCAGGAGCTGGTGTTCAGTGACTCCTGTGGATGTTATAACTGGGCTGAGAAGAGAGGCTGCTGGAAGTCAGTTCTCTTTCTCCTCTTTCTTTTTTCCCTCTCAGTCCAGCTAAGGACTGGAGCCAGGAGCACGGCTCATGTGCTGTAAAAGGTTCTTTGGAAAGACAGTCAGGCCATGTTCTCTGGCCTCCTCTGAGCTGTGCAGGGAGGCAGCCCCTATTGTGGAGAGAAGGCCCTACTGATCCAAATGTAATTATTCAAATGACAGTGCTCCTTCTCAGAGGTACTTCCAATGTTCTCTCCATTCTGTTGCTTAGCTTCTGGCCCAGGCTTAATGGGGATCCTTTTCTGAAACAGGAACATCTAAACTCAATTACAGGATGAGTCACAGATTCAGAGGGCGACCATTCCCTCAGGACAGGGGCACTTGGTCACGAGCAATGTGGGGGTGGGGACCTGCACTGTGGGCCGGAAGGTGACCTCAGGGATGAGGAACCCAGCACAACTGCAATCCAAATACAGTGCCCATGGTGGGAGGAGCTGGGTGGCAGGAGGAGCTCAGCCAGAGCCAGGGAGGCAAGGATGTCAGTCAGAGCTGCAGCTGCACTAGCTCCCCAGGGAGCCTGGACAGGGAGCCCGGGGACTGGATGGCAGAGCTGGCCTCCAGACACCATCGCTTCCCCACAGTCATGTTTTGTTTTGTTGTTTTCCTGTTGCTAAAACTCATTCAGTTCAGAGAGAAAAACCAGACAAGGGCCGAGGCTCCTTGTCTATGATTTTAATTTTTCTCAGGTTTGCCCTGGACACCTCTCAGCGTCTCCTTCCTGTGTATGTCTTGCTACTTACAAGTCCCAGCCTTAGTCATCCTCATGTTCCATGGAGTAGCAGGCACTGCACCTGCGGGGCCTCAGCCACAGTGGGTCAGCATAGGAGATGTCCCTCCTGGGGTCACGTGGTATTGACCTGGATCCAGGAGGAGTGAGCTGAGTGTGGAGCTAACCAAACAGTTGGACTGAAAAAGCAATTTTATCCAGATTCTGGTATGTGCAAAGGCCCTTCCTCCACCCAGGATGGAGAGTGCGGATCCATCCTGAAGGTGCCTCATTGAAAGCACTTTAGGGCTCAGAGTTTGGATACTTCCACTGCTCCCGCCACCTGGGGCTGAGTGTGTCAACTGTCACTTTCCAAGGTCGACACTCTCTATATCAAAGGCCAACACACAGGAGTCAGGAGTGGCTGCTGGAAAATGCTAGAATTTGAATACACAGGTGAGTGAGCTGAGAGAAAGCAGGAGAAGAAGAACAAGAGTGAGCTCATTTTCCCACATAAGGATGACTTCCAGTCATGGAGTGTCATCAACTTACACATGAAACTAAGCGCTGGAGTGTGTTCCAGCTCAACTGCATTATTTGGTGCACACCCTGGTAGACATTTGGATGTCTGCAGGCACATCACAACTGGGACAGAGCCCCATCCCTCCCCAGCTCAGGGCTCATGAGAAGGGTGAAGGTCACATTCAGACATTGAGATGGAAAGAGACCACCCATCTGTCCGGGTGCTTGTTCCCATGCCAGGGGTCACGGGTCTCTGGGTTTCTCTGTGGGAGTGGACACACACCCTGTTTGCTCCAAGGTTTTGGCAGACCCTGCTGGTTGGATGCAGCATTTCTGGGCTGAGAAGCTGACCTTGTGGTTCTGATTGTGCAGCTGCCTGGCCTGGGTCAGAGGCAGGCATCTCTACCATCTGACAGCATTGCCACCAGAATGAGTTTGACTCTTTAGCAATCTGAAAAGGCACTTGTGAACTTGAAAAGTCTGAAAGCCACTGGGGAATCTCACTTTCAAGAAGCAGTTTCTTTCCTCAAGCCCCCAGGAAGGTGGCTTCAGGTAGACGCCCAGGTGCTGAAGACAGTGCTCCTGCCTCAGGGCAGGAGCCAGACGCCCTGGAACCAGAGGCTCCGGGAACCTTCCTCACCTGTTAGATGGTATCACTCTTCCTGTTTTTGGCTACCTTTGCTCATGGCTCGGATGTGAGTGTGCATGTGTATGTGTGAGTGTGTGAGTTTCCATGTAGGTGGTTGTGTGATAGAACACATGATGTATATTATGTGTGCTTATGTGTGTGGTTGTTTTTATGTGTGTTCATGTGTACATGTGTTTCTGTATGTGTATATACATATGTGTGTATTTATGTGTCTCTGATGACATGTGTGTACATTTGTCTACATTTTTGTGTACATGTGTATGTTTGTGTATGGGTATTTGTGTATATGTGACTGTGTGATGGTGAGTGTGTGTATCTCTGTCTCCACATTGATGTGCATGTGTGCGCACTTCAGCATGTATGGGTGCGTGTCCATGTGTGCATGCCTGTGTGTGTCTGTGTTGTGTGTGTGCGTGTCAGGGGAAGGGTCTGGAGGGGCCTGCACTCCCAGGGTGATGAAGCTGCAGAACAGTCAGGCACGAGAGCATCACGGGGGCCCGGGCTTCTGCTTTGCTCTCCCAGGGCTTCCGCAGATGCTCAGCCGAGAGGCGGGGTGAGTTGGCCCAGATCCCACAGTCTTCCCTCAGGGTCCTGGCAGTTTGTAAAGCTTGCAGCGCTGCATGCCACTTCAGCAGGTGCAGGGGAAAAAGACGTCCTGGCAGGCCAGGCTGGAACTTCCTGATATGTCCTTATACTTCCACCCCCAGGACGACCCTTTCCACAAACCCCACAGGCCTGCAGATGCAGATAGAGCCAGCAGCGCGGCCTCTGAAGCACTGTGGGAGCTGGCAGAAAGGGAGTGGAAATGCTTTCCTTTGTTCCTCCCCATCAGCATGAGTTCTCACAACTTCAAGAAAAACCTTTCTCTCTAAGGACGTCACCCAGTTCTTCCTCTAATGAAAGACAGAACTGAGAGGCTGGCCTCTGGGGCTCTTCCCGATCTCTGTGTGTATACTTCACATTTAGTACAATTGACTCTAAAATAAAAGGCACCCAGGATGTTTGAAATGAAATTCAGAAAAGAAAAACGCGTCTCACTTAGTGGTTGATTTGCAGAGTGGAAGCAACACATTGGGTTCTGTCTCGGGAGTTCCTGGGACCACTGGAGATTGTTCCTGAATTCATGCAGTTTATATTGGTTGTGGGAAGGAGATGTTTTGTTTTTAGAAAAAGATAAAGTACATAGGAAGGTTCAGAAAAGAGTTTAAACTCCCCAGCTAGACAGCGCCGACCCTGTCACTGTGTAGCTGGGAAGTGCCGGGCAGAGGCTGCAGCCCACAGGGACGTCACCCTGTGCTCTAGGACAGCAGACGCCACCTGAGACCACACTAGTGGCCCTGCTGTTTGAGAAGAGCCCAAATATCCCTGGCTTCAGTTGCTGGCCTGGGCCCTTTGTTTAGATGAATTTCTTTTTCTTCTGGCTGAAATTTTCCCCTTGGCTTCTGCAGAGACTGTGATGGAGACAGGATTTCGCTCACTGAGAACAAGGGTTTTCCAATGAGACCCATGTTTTGAAAGGTAGGGTCTGCAGGGCGCTCTTTTCACTCCTGAAAAGTATCTCACTTCTTTGGGTGGCCTGACCTCACAAGGGACCTGACATTGTCCCTTTTATTTCTTTACTTTGAAATCATGTAAACAAACAAACAAAAAAGAACAGAGATATTCACAATCGGATACTTTATTATGAGCTTAGAATGAAGCAACCTGTCACCCGAGCCACTAGTGCCATAAAGAGAACACAGGGGTCTGCTGCCTGCTTAGGGCAGTGGTCATGCCTCCCTGGCCCCCTTACCTGGGACGGGGAGTTCCTCCCCTTTCAATTCTACTCTGGAATGTCCTGTTCCTCCTAGATTTCAGGATGTGGTGTGAGCACTATGGGCACAGGGAGCACACAGCTTCTGTCACTCCGGTTTCTCTGTTCTGTGGGTGACATTTCCAGGGGCAGGTCTGGATGTGACCTACCAGCTCACAGCTGCACCCAGGCAACCCCCCTGGTGTAGGACTGTGGCAGCCAGTGCCCTGGAAGACGCTGGACTTGACAGATGGAAGGATCAAGTGTCTCCTCTTCATGGAGGACTTGGAGTCCCAGCCTGGCCCAAGCTGGTCCCCTGTACCCATGTCCCTGTAATAGTCAGCCCCTATGGGGGTGGGGGGCTTACTTTCAGCTTCATCACTGCAATTTACCTCTTGACTCCAGAAACAAATTGAGACCCAGCACTGTTTTGGGGGATGTCCACACAAGCCTACATGTCTTTGGAGATGTGGACAGACCCCAAGATGGAGGGAAGGAGGGAGCTGAAAGTGAAGAGTCACATACTGAACAGGGGATCAAACCCAGGAGAGAATACCAGGAGGACAGGTCAGCTCCTGTGCGTACCTAGTGCAGGAGCCCTGTGCTCTCGGGAGGAAGACTTCAAACCCTTGTGATGGGGAACTAACATTGGCACCATGATGGTCTCCCACAGTGTGTAAACAGCAGGATGCACTCCCACAGGTTCATGGGCCCCAGCTGGACCAATGTCCAGGAGCAGTGGACTCATTCTGGGCTCCTGGGAAGATGTGGGTTTGGGGGAATATTTGGGAGTGGTCCCCAGGTCCCTGCTAGAAGTGTCTGCAGGGTGCAGCCACAGAGGAAGGAGATGCTCGAGGCTGCTGGCCCCCATGTTCACCATGGCCCTGAATCCACAAGAGGTGAGCTGACCCAACGGAGACCTTGGAGCACACCAGGCAGCTGGGTGGGATGTGCCAGGTTCTTGGAGCTCGGGATCCTTTCACCAAGTTCAAGTTCACAGCTTAAGGAAGTCCTGCCCCAACCTGTTGCCCTGCGATTCCCTGCACACATTCTAGGGGGCGACAGATATCTAAAAGACTAAGAGGACCAGGCTTAGTCCCAACTCACAGGGAGACACTGGCCATGGATAAAGAGACAGGCAGGCACCACGGTCGAGGGACCTGTCCCCTAAAGACACTTTGGACACCAGTTGTGTATGAACTACCCTCACTGGAGAGATGCTTGGTACCTGGGAAAGGTGCTGTTCCCCTGAGCCCAGTGTTATCAGAGCAAAATGCTGCAAAGCAGAACCTGCCAAGGAAGAGCCCATAGGAAGGGCTCTAGCAGGAAGTTCCAGTCGTGCCCCCGGAGCACTGGGCAGGGTCACCCTCTGCCAGCTGTGACAATGCACATAGGCTATAGCCAGTTGGGAAGCCTATGGGGCCTCTGGGGTTCTCCTGGGGCTCCTTTTCCTAGGCATGCCTCAGTGAACCACCAAGGAGCCCAGCTCCCAGCACCTACCTGCCGAAGCCTCGACTGCCATCCCCTAGCAGCAAGTCCTGACCTTTAAGCACAAGGCCCCTTTGGCTTGGCCACCCCGCCACGAGTCCACACAGCATCAGGATCCCTCGGTGGTCCAGCAGGTCCACATGAAAAACCAAGGTACTCTGATCACCCCAGAGATCCTGACGCAAGGGGCTGCCCCCTGGGCGTGCGAGGAAAGGACAGACCTGCCTCCTGGAAAGGGAGCCGCCTGCTACACAGGGGTCAATTATGTCACCGTGAGAAGAGAAGCTGATTTATGTCAGGGCAGGGTCAAGTCCCCCCACTGAGCAAACTGGCATATTGGCTTGGTCCTGATGTGTGTTACTCCTGCCCCAAAATGGCTGCCAGAGCTCCCAGCATCATATCCTCATACAAGCATATTTAAAAGAAGGACAAAGTCAGGTTTCTACCTGTCTCTCATTAATTATGAAGCAACTTAGAAGTGCCCAGTGAAATTTCCCCACAGGTACCTGTGACGATGCTTCAGTCATGGGCATTGGTGCAGGAATTCAGACAGCCTCTCCAGTTAGTGAATTCTGCCAGAAACAAAGCAAAACAAAAAACAAAACGTAGAGTAGCTGAGGAGTCACAATAGAGTTGTGACTCTAATCAAGTCACATCATTAGAGCATCATTTGCTGTCAAAAAGTCCTTTATGATCTATAAATTTTGCTAATTCAGATGCCTCTCATTTCAAATTAATAGTAATTTGGATAAAGGTAAGGTATAAATCAAGAAAATATCTCATAAAAAAGAAAACATTTCCAAATTAATAGATAAAATGGACAAAGTATAGAAATGCCACAACAATTTCAAGGTGTAAATAAAGGAGTCCTGTTTATTTACATGACCTCATTCTGATCTGGTGAGATAGAGGCAGTTTCATATCATCAAGTCATTAAACAGGTTTATTAAAAATGAATGTGGTGTGATGATTTCAATTTTCTTGGAAACATAATAGGTGCATATCTCAGTTATTATTCTATATCTGATTTCAGATTTTTAATAATTCAAATTACAACTAATAGAGAATTAATGTTTCATCAATTAGGATGGTGGGGACTTCATTCCACCTCTAATCTCAATTCTCAACATGGTTTCATTGAAGAGTGAAGATGCGCAGCTGGGGAGAGGGGCATCCGGCTGGTTGTAGAGGCCAGCAGCCGCTCAGGTTCTGCTGCCCCAGAAATTGACATTCCTGCAGGACAGTGGGTTCCCAGTCTCCTGCTGCCATCTGGGCTCACAAATGAGAAAAATAAAAAAGCAGGTTAAAAAAAGGGAGTTTTGCACCAGCATCTCCTAAGTGTAAAGAGCAGGCGGTGCTGTGATCTGCCCTGGGGGCAGGTTAACGGGGCACCTCCCCAGCACACAGAGCTGTGCTGGGGCCAGAGCTGTGTCTCCATCTGACCTGGGCTGAGTGGCTTTCAGAGGAGATACCAGAAAAGCCAAGGGCAGCTCTAAATGCTGGTCTTCTCTCTCCCCTCTGCCCTCAAAAATCCTCCCCAAGACTCTGCCACCAGCACCCCTTCCCACCCATGGCTGCTCGCCGAGCACCTGCGTGCCAAGGAGTGGCTCTCCTCGTCTTCAAGAGACACTTCTGTTTTCCATCCTCCTCCTCAAGGGAAATAAAGTGCAATTAAATAGCTCCAGGAAATGAAGACTGATTGGTTGGAGCCAGACACGGAGTCCAAGTCCCCATAGCCTGGATGGGCCTAAGGACGTGCCTGTGACCTGGGAGTGACCAATGAGGCAAAAGTAGCGGTCATGGGTGGCACTTTTGGGAGGAAAACAAACAACAACAATAACAAAAATCAAAAGTTAACCAGATGTGGAGAGGCCAACGCCAACAGTAGGAGGAAGGAAAGGCCTCAGGAAGGCAAGGGGCCTTTCCAGAAGGCGTTCTTTCTACCTCCTCTGTGCTCTCCTGTGGAGCCTGGGAGACAATAGGTGTGCTGCTTGAAGCCCAGGCAGGTGCTCTTGTCTAAGAAAGGAAGACTCACAGAGGTGCACAGAGCGCCCTTGGCCCCCAGGCTGCTGAAGGTGCCTGAGCCCCCTGTGCTCCACTCAGCCCTTCCTCCTGGGAACCCTCTACCCAGCGCAAGGGAGTGTCAGCCTGGCCAGGTCCAGCCAGGGGTGCTGGTCTCCAGGACTCTGCTGGCCTTGGTCACTGGGACCCAGGGCTGTCGGTGGTAAAGCACTCCATCCCCAAGTGAGACTGGGCGTAACCAGAGGTGATGTCAGTCGTCACCGGTGGAAAACACTGTCAGCAGGAGTCCTGTGCTGAGCCAACCTCCGTGTATCTCGGGACTGCTGCAATGACACAGTGCCAAGCAGAAGGCGGTCCTGGGCAGAAAAGACCAAGGATGCTCAGGGATTGTTACAGTTTTTGTTTGCAAGCATCCAAGTCAAAGAACCATGATTGAAAACGTGTGTCTGCACATGTCTGCAGCTGCACATGTCCTACACGCAGAGATCAGCCTGTGGAGTCCTCTGTCACTCCAGATTTGAAAAGGAGAGATCAGTAGATGGTGAACTTGACTCAGAACATGTCAGGCTGTTGTCAGGAACACTGGGATTGTGGCAGCAGTTAACGAAAACTGCCAGTGTTGGATCAAACGGATTTTGAAAAAGCCCAATATTTTGATGATTAAAATCACAACAATTTCTGTGTTTGGGAATCCACACTGCAGTGTCAAAATGCTGCCTGAGGGAAAAAAGACCAGAACAGGGCTGTTTTTTTTTTTTCAATATTCTTTGCTCTAGAAATTAATCTAGAGGCAGATGGCTGCTGTCCTTGGGTCCACCCGCACACAGGCCAGGACCCTCCGTGCCTGCTCTCCCTCTTTTCCTCACAGCCTTTTCCTATTTCCAGTCTTTGATTGAACGTTCTTATAATTTTCTCCACAATTACCAGAATTGTACTATTATCTACTTAATATTTATTCTAAAAGTATCATTCTATGTAAATTTATTCAAAAAAGACATTTTAAACTACATCAATGGTGTAAATGGGAAGCCATGATCACTTGTCAAGAATAGGGTGTAATTAGGGAAATGAGTGCGAACCATTGAACAAAGTCGGAGATGCGCATGTGCGGAATGTCTCAGATAAGCCCGTTAATCCTCATAATTAAAGTGAGTTAACCGTTTTAATACGTAAAAATAGATGAATGCAATAGATGAACACGGAATCCTGTTACCCAGGCGCCTCCAGCTTTAGCCCCAGTCCTGCCTCCTTCATGTCAGCAGGAGGACTGTGAGGATCGGGAGGCTTTGCAGACATAAAATGGCAGAAGGAGCCAAAGGCCTGGGCAATGGGAACAGCTGCCACCATGTGACTTGGTACTACTTAAGCGCCTGCGTTCCTGTCACCTGGGTCACCTCCCCTGGGTGGCACTGTCCTCTTCCTAGCCAAGCAGGGTGAAGCCTGCTGTGATGGGCGGCACAGCCTTGCCTGCCCTCCAGGGAAGGGCCGTGATTGGCCTCATCCAAATGACGTCACCCTACTCCCTTGTTGTTCAATGGCCAAGGAATAGGACATGTGACCCACTTTGGGCCAATCAGACATGAGGGCGTGACTTCCCAGCCTCCTGGGAATATTGTCCTCTCTGACAGGTGCTGTAGTGTGAGAGCGCTCCTGCTGTCCCAGCCTCCGTCTACTTTAAAGGCTGTTCTGGGAAGGAGGCAGGGGAGTTGGGAAGGGTCTAAGCTGTCAACAGCAAAACCGATTCTGAACTCGCCTTCAGACTTTTTAATTGAATACTGCATATGCGTTTGGTTTCAGGGACAGTTAATGAGTGTCTACACCTGCATCTGAATGTTCACAGTGAAATCTGCTGCACTGCACTTCTCCCTAGGTTTACTTTGCTCATCCAATGCTCTCCACCCACAGGATCTTCCTCCCACTAATTTATACAAATAGCAGCTAACATTTTAGCTCCAAGAGTTCGTCCAGGTAGACAGATCTGGGTGAGAGCATTTTGGGAGAAGACTCCATAGAACAAACATGTCATATAACATGTACAAATAGTATCCTTTGGGGTGTAGCCTCTGCCCAGGTGCTGTCACGGAAACGGAGGCACCACAGTCATTACAGGTATTAGAAGTCATAGGGGGTAACACTGGATTTAGCCCACAGGTTTGCCAGAGGGAAGGTCTGGGGACCACAGGGGTGTCAGGGGAACCATGAGCCTGGGCTCCCAGAGATGCCTCACAGGCTGTCTCTGGTTTTAGGAAGGTTGGGAAGCCTACACATCTGCCTGTCTACCTGGGGGCTCCAGGATGATGGTTCTCAGTTTGTTTTGTCTCACACATCTCATTTGTTTTCCTGTCACTGAAGGGATTTCTGGAAAGTTTATAAAGGAGCATTGGTTTATAAAGGGTTTATAAAGGAGTGTTGGTGGGTGGAATCAGCTAAAAAATAATCTAACACAGGTGTGCTTCTACCAACAAAAGAGGAAAAGCAAGTGTGGGACTGGCTTTCATTCATCCTTTCATTCATGGGGCACTGAATCACCTGCCACATGCTAGTCCCGGGGCTGCCATTGCTATCGCCTGAGCTGTGCCCTCCTGGAAATCTGTGTCTTCAAGACCTGCCTCCAAGTGTGGTGAGATATGGAGATGGGACTTCTGAGAGGTGATTAAGTTTAGATGAAGTCCTGGTGAGGTGGCTGCATGACAGGGTCCATGTACTTTTAGGAAGGGACAGCTTGCTCTCTCTTCTCCTTCTCTGTCCTCTGTCTGGGGACACAGCAGGAAGGCTGCCATCTGTAAGCTAGGAAGGGGTGCTCGCTGGAGCCGGGCAGTGCTGCACCAGGCCCTGGACTCCAGCCTCCACAGCTGCCTGGCAAGTCACCTGGTCTAGGTTTCACTGTGACAAGCCTCAGCAGGCTAAGAGCAGGGAGGGAGACCTGTGTGTGTTTACCACTCTTCACAACCAGGCTCTGGCAGAGGGGCATCCACTGCGTCGGGGAGAGGCTTGTGGTGGACCCGATTTCCCTGGGGAAACAGGCTAACAGGCTTCATGCTGTTTTCATGGGTGGTTGCTGTTCAGGAAGCCAGCTGAGGACTGGCTAGGGGCACATTTCCATCTTATCTCTGGTAGACGGGGGCCTGGCAGGGTGAGATGGTGAAGAGAAGGAGGAGACGGAGGGGACACAACAACATAAATTATTGCTTCTTTTTTCCTTCCTTTTTTTTCCCCCTGAAATTAGATTCCTGAGGCCCCTGGACTCAGGGAAGCCAGAGGGTGGTGCTGGGATGAGCTTGGTAAGTAGAGACAATGTCCAGGTTCAGCAGCAGAGTGTGGTGGGATTTCCAGATGCCTAGCATTCTAAGGTTCCTTCTGTACACTGTCGCTCTTCAATGGCAGGGAGCTGAGCATGCTGAGATGGCTAGGATGGGGCTCACATCAGTGAAGAGAGCACACCCTGAGTCTCAGCTCTGGGTCACCTTGCTCCAGGGACCCCTCCTTCCAGAGTTTAAGCCATTAGGAGACGTAGGCATGCCTGAGGGTCCTGCAGAAGGGGCCTGCTCATGCTTCCTCCATTAGGGGCTCAGTTTGTCTTGATGCTATTACAATCCCACCTTAGTCACCCCTGCAGCAAGTGTCTGTGTCTGTGTTCAGGCTAAACTGAATTAGGGTGCTGAGTGGGACCAGCAGCCCTGTGTGTACACAGGGGGCCCCTGGTGAATTCCCAGTTCTTCAAGGTCCTTGGTTCAGCATATCTATGACCCAGGGAATCAGGGAATAAACATTAGAAAAGAAGCCCATCTTAAGTGGGAATGGCGGAATGGGAGCTCCACCATCTGCCCTTTGCTGGGTTGGTGAGGGACCTGAACACCAGCTGCCCGTGGCATCTGCTCTGCAGCTGGTGAAAGAAGGGACATCCAGGGAGCCCTGGGCAGGCCTCCTCTCCTTTCTCCCATCGTATTTATGATGCTGGAGGAATTGGCCACTCAGAGCTGGAAATTAATATCATGCTGGTGTCATAGGAGAAGCCAAAGGGAGGACATGAGACAGGCTGATTGAGTTCAGTGAGTCCAACTGGGTCAGAGGCTCCCTGCCCTCAGGATCAGCAATGCCCCCACCTGCAGCACCAGGAGACTTGTGCCAGGGCTGAGCCAGAGACAGCAGGTGTGCCAGATGTCCTGGGTTCCTGGGCTGTGTATTTAATGTCTCAGGATTATTTGCAAATATTGAAAGATTGAAATTCATAGACCTCTCCAACTCAGATCTTGTGGGATATTTCCAAATTCCCCAGGTTCATTTACGACTGAAGATAAAGTTTCCATGGCTTGCTCTGTGTGGTTGGAAAGGCAGTTCTCAGATTCACGCATGTTCCAGGGAGGATTCTGAGGACATTCACTGAGAATTGCAGAGTTCCAGCGATGTTTCCTCCACATCCTCAGCAGAGTCTCCCTGGGAACCTGGACCAGCACCTCACATCCATCCAACCACCGTGAGTTGAGGGGTAACCAGTGTCTGGCCTGAGAGGGGTGAGGAGGAAAATCCTTGTGGTATCCAGTCCACATGCCATGAATCTCAGAGTCACAGGAATTGGAGAGGGGACTTTTAAATTTAAAGATCTATAAGGGTGGGGGAAACCGCAAGTGGCTTGGTGGGAGAGCACGTGCCCAGCACACTGGCTTCAATCCCCAGCACCTGGAGAGAAAATAGAAGACAGACAGAGTGGGACTCAGATCCAGCGGGATTCACTCACAGCAGAGGGTCCCTGCTTCCCTTTAGGGTGACACACTCACCCTGAAGCATCAGACCCTTTTCTACTATGCATCCCTAGTGTGGTGGCGTCTGTTCTCAGTTGGATTCTTTTGTCTAGTAGTAGCTGCTGTGAGCGTCTATTCAGCGTATACAAAACAATAAATAAATAAATGTTATTGTACTGGGAGACATCCTACATATCCTGTGGTTTCCGGGGCTGAAAGGAAGGGTGCTGGGGCCTGGCTGACTCTCGTGGCCCCTCCTGGCCCCCTGAGGCTGACTACTGCCCTCTCTCATGGACTGAACTATCTTTCCTGTAACCTGGAGAGAACGGACACCCTGGTAAAGATAAATAATTGAAAGACTGTCTCCACTCAGAAGGATTTGCAACTTACAGTTTTGTTTTGAGGTTTTAAGTCCTTAACACTCACATTCAAGCGGGAGAAGTGCACTCAGTCAGGTCATCCACCACTGCTGTCAGCTCAGGAATGGGACCAGCCTGGCCTTGGTCCCAGGACTTAGAGACCCTGCAAAATGCCTGTGAGGGCATCTTACATACCCCAGGCCCCAGCCCTGCTTTCCAATGGGGTGTGATGTGAATCGAGGTGGAGTTTGGTCACAGCATCACAGACACCAGAGTCACCTCCCTGTGCTCACCTGTCCTTCCTGTATCAGACCATTCCTGACACACTCCAGAGTTATTCCACAGCCTAGGAACACCAGGACCTCAGGGAGTGGGTGTCCCTTCCTGGAACAGGGCTGCGTACAAACCCTACTCTGTGCAACAGGAGGCCAGCCTGGGATTGGGAAGGAAGCGAGAGGCTTACGACTCACCAGCCTGTGGCCATGAGCTGATGGATACTCCATCTTTGGGTTTCCATGTGCTGCTCTCCAACCCATCCCTGGTTCCTCTGCTCTGGCCCAAGTGAAAGGGCTGGTCCTTGCCAACTGTGTCCCAGGCTTCCACCCCACTCTGGACAGGTGTCAAGGTCAGCAATGGAAAGTGGGAAGATCTGATAGGGAAGAACCCACAGCATTTCTGTCCACCTTTTCCTTCTCCATTTTGTGTAAGGAACCTGAGCCTCCTGAGTTTTAGGGACAGTAGCATCAATCCCTCAAGAACCAGGGGCAAGGTCCTGTTCACCATGAGCTTATTAGGCTCCTCCAGCTTCCTCAGTGGTTACTTCCACCACTCGCCCTCTTGTGCTTCCCATGCAAGTTTGGACTTCCTTTGAACACCCTCTTCTGTTATTTTCATTTTTTTTTTTGGTAATTGCATCTTTTCTTTAAACTTGTTAAGGTTGTGCAGAAAATGTAGACAGTTCAAATTTCACAAATTCTGCATGTTCATATAAAAAGGCTGAACACCCTCAGGGCTCCACATGACCCCTGATGTCCCCTTTGGATCACCCATGTTCCAAGATCTTCCTGACAGAGATGGGTTATAAGGATACATGCTTCTTTCAGAAATAGTGGAAACCCAGTGGGAGAATGAGTCAGTGACTGAATGGCCACCTCGCCAAAGTGGGTAAGTGACCAAGAACACAAGGGTGGCTCTCAACCGTCCCCACGAAAGCTCAAAGCAATACCACTGGAGACCCACGAAAATGATGGAGCTCAGAAAAGAGGCACTTGGAAAAGGCTGGCCAGGACATAGAGCAGCAGACTCCTTGCACCCACTGATGGACAGTGAATGAGGACAGCCCTTGACAGACGCTCTGGGGACATCCATCGGAGTCATGCATGTGCACACCCCATGGCCCTGCAGCTCTATCCTGATGTGCCCATGTCCCCTGGAAATGCACAGATGCTCCCCAGAGGCACTTGAAGTCAACCAACCTGACCAGGACATGCTTGCCTTTCCCTAATATGGAAGCATCAAATGCCCATCCACAATAGAATAAGTGAATCAGAGGTGGTCCATTCACGACAGCACACTGCAGAGAGAACGACTGGAGAAGATGCAGCATGGGTGATTCCCAGACACACTGAACACAGGAAACTGAGTCCAAAAGACAATGTGATACCATATGAGGGCAGAGTTCACGATGTGTATTTGTGAAGCAACACGTGTACATCCTGTGGAAGTGTAAATACGACCCATTGACATGCAAAAAGTTGCTCCCGTCCAAATATGCAATGAGGGTAAACAATGTTACTGAGCTCCAGTTATCTTCTGTGAATCTAACCACATCTGGCATTTGGTGGCCAGAGTGGTGTTAGAGAGGTTTTGAGGAAGTGTCAGCATCAAACTGAGACTTTAGTTAACTTAATGAGAGGAATGGAAAGATAACTGGGTATCACATTTACCATGTGATTCCTTTTTAACTCTTGAGTTGTAACAGAGCATAAAACAGTGTCCCCCAAAGTGGTGTGAGCCTCAGCCTCAGGGAGCAGAGCACTGGGGGACTGGACCCTCACTCTCGCCTCCCAGGGGAACTGGGTTCTCCCTCAGATGAGGGTGGACGTCCCTCACAAAGCAAGGCAGGCCCTGCCAGGTGCCTAGATGTAACCTTGACCACCACACGACCCTACATCCAACATGGGTTCTGCAGACACAGGTGAGCTGGCTGTTTGGGAGCAGATGTCAGTGAGTCTCGCCTTTGGAGAACCTGAGCACACAGTTGGCGTCTGGTGTAGCTCTACCTTAGGCACAGTTTCCTTTGGACATTTAATTTTCCCATGAACTCTTTCCTAGAAAGAGAGCTCCCTGTAGGTGGGAGGCCAGAGTTGGGGTCGCATAGGGGCTGCCTGTGGCTCAGGTGGCATGGCACCAGGCCCCGGGGATCCTGCATGGTACCCGGGCGGTCAGGATCGCATTCTCATTCTTTGGACAGCTTCTCTCACTTGTTAGAGGATTTAAAAAATGCTCCTTACTATAAGATGAAGAGTTAATGACATTAATCGGATTCCTGTCTTTCTCTTCCACCGGCTGATGCAGCTCTTGCCTTTCACGTGCTGCCTTTCAGGATTCGGAGCCCCAGGGTGAGTTCTGGGATCTGAGCAGCTTTAATCCAAGGGCCTTTCTGACAGGCAGCCTCTCTGTCCCCATGCAAGGCAGCAGGAGCTGCCATCAGGCTCCCTGGGCTGCACAGGTGGGTGGGGCCCTGCTGGGGCCCTCTGTGTGCTGTGCTGAGACTTAATAATGGGAGGAGGAAGAGAAGAGGTCGTTTTCAGCTTAAGTGACCCAGTGGAGAGGAGAGTGACCTTCATTGTAATCATGGGAAGCTGCTCATCACGCAAATAGCCAACTCCCTCCCTGGACAGACAGACTCTGCTCCACCTGTTAAAATGAAATCCGATCACCCTACAGGGCTTCCATTGCGGCGGGCAGTCAGCTCGTTATAGGAGGCCAAACAAGTCAGAAAACAAAAGAAAAAACTCAAACGATAGGAACATGTTGATGAGCCACAGAGGTGGCACTGAGCAGGGGCTGGCCCAGCTTCCTGTGGTTCGGTGGCCAGTTCTCCATCTGTGAAAGGAGGGTCATGACACTCTTTAGTGTTTCTCCATCTTATCACTAAATGTCTTAATGTTGAAGTGGGTAGTTAGACAGGGACAGGGGAACAGAGGGAGGAAAAGTCAGCTCACTGCATCTTGACAAAAGATCACTCCACCTCAGGTGGCCGAAAAACCAACATGAAATCCCCTCCTTACAGCTGGATGCTACCTCTGTAAACCTGAGGAGAATGAGATTGGCCGAGTCCTTTTATGTGCAAATTATAGCATCATTATAGCGCTGGGAACCCCACTGGTGGGTGTAACCATAATGCACCAGGAGAAAGGAGAGGAGGGGAGGGAGGGAGGGAGGGAGGGAAAGGGTGTGACCAGACCAAGGGCTGGCCCTCCTTGGAGCATCTACAGATCCTGAGGCACCTGGCCTGGGGAGGAACTGCCCCAAATTCACAGTGCCTGAGGAGGGGGGGTTCCAGACCAAACTGAGAACCCAACCTGCCCCCTCTCTGGAGGGTTTGACCCCACCCTCAATTGCATTCCACGACATAGACTTTGGGCTTATTCTATCTAAGTTGCTCTCTTCCAAAAAGACAAGCACTGAGGGGTGGTGTCTCCCGGTAAGACCAAGGTCCTGTGCAGAGATGAGGGTTTGGCTCGTCATTAAATGTCACATTCCCATAATGCTTCTTGTTGTTGCTCAGGATTTATTTCTATTTCCATTCCACTGGCCACTCTCCCCTCTGCCCTGGTTCTTCCCCTGTCCATGGCTGTGGGCTGCACATGTCGGAGCCCATGTCTGCCTTTGTTCAGACCTCAGCTCCCTACTCATGACTGGCCTAGGGGTTCCTAAGGAGAGGGGACCCTCTGGTCCTGTCTTAGTCCAGAGCACACACCTGGCTTCCTATGTGCGGCCATAGGGAGGGGCACAGGAGAACTGTCACCAGAGTGGAGGATGGAGGCTCCTTCAAGAAGGGAGGGTTGGTGAAGAAGGAGTGTGGTCACCAGCCCTGGTGGCCACCAGACTCCTCATGCCACCTCCATGACCTCTTTCCTGCCCTCTCACCTCCCTGAGCCACCTGGCTTGTGGCAGTTCTACAAGGCAAGCCACTTCCTCCCCCAGGGTCTCTGCATTGAGCTGCTGGTGAGGACAGACTCCCCATCTTTGTTGGGAACAGAAGCTCTGGTAACCTGGCCTCATGGTCCCACCCAGCAGCCAACAGTGGGGTGAGAAGCCTGAGGACCTTGGCCAGGGGAACTTCCACAATGTCCAGCCCATCGTCCCACAGCACCATTGGCCAGCTGCAGCCGAGACACCGTGGCTTCCCTGAGGTCTCACTTCTCGGAGTAAAGAGGAAATTTAAACCCATTTAGAAAATTATGTTTTTATTCAAAGCAGGGAAGCAACAGTATGCTGAGAGAGCCCGTGATTTCTACAGGAGTGGGAAAGCCTGAATTTGTTTTGGAAAGAATTTAAAATGCAAATGAAGTGTGGGCCTGAGGAAGTGTCCTGGCCAGGGTCACTACATCCTGTCACCTGGGTGGTCCCTGCATGAACCTGGATCGTGTCTGGCCAGTGAGATGGTCATTGCAAATCATCTGAGCAATGGAACTGGAGGCAGACAGGTTGGTGGCCACCAGGTCAGACCAAGGTCAAGGCTGTGATCTGCTGCTCCTGTGGCTCTCCTAACCCTGGGGGATCCATGCAGCCCCTTGGGGAAATCCTTTTTTATGCATAAGCTGTCAGAAGGTCATGTGACCCCAGAGAAAGTTTAAAAGGGGCTATTGTCCCCCTAGAGTGTACCAGAGGGTAGCCTGCTGCTCTGCCCTTTGTCTCAACTCTGTTGAGTTTCCTCTGTTTGGAAACTTCAAAGTTTCATTATTTAGCTCACGCCTTCATTTTATCCCATTTACAGATGAGCATTAAGAAAGAACAGTAAATTAGTAAAAATAAAATTCCTTCTTTTGCTAATGAGAGACATCTGTTTATTCCTCTTGTTCATCTTTTCTTCAATGTGTATTTGCTTAATAGGCATGTTTTTTTAAATGCCAGTCAAGTCTGCTATGACTTGGGAACTTGTTAGTGTCACGCCATCTTTTTGCAATTACAGATGCATCTTTAAAAGCCAGTGGTGTTCCCTGAGAGGAGGAATGAGGGAGGGAGGGGCAGGTTGGGAGGCAGGAGTGAAACCACAGGCTGCACAGTGCCCACGTGGTCATAGGACAGCGCCCTGAAGATGCTGTTCCCTAACCCTAGGACCTGTGACCGTGATGCCTTAGGTGGGAGACGGGGCTTGCAGATGTGCTGAGCTGAGGACCTTTCCACACAGTGATCTTCCAGAGGTGACTCGGTGGGCAGTCTAATTGCAAGGTCCTCGTCACAGGGAGGCAGCAGGCCAGTCAGAGAAGGAAGCTCCAGAGGTCCAGAAACTAGTAGGGCAAGCAAAGGGTCTCTTCCCTGGAGCCTCCAGAAAGGAACAGCCCTACCTGCTCTATGACCCCAGGGCCTCTGACCTCCATAACTGAAGGGCAGAGCCAACAAGCTGTGGCGACTTCTTATAGCAGCAGTGGAGCGGGTACAGTCACTGAACCCCAGTCCCCAAATGCTGGCCAGCAGCTCCACTGTGAAGATGTTTCCTCTACAGAGGGACCAGGGGTCTAGCCATTCATGGCATTTTAATGAAAAAGAATGCTAACACACTCGAGATTATCTTTCTTTTTTTGTTTTTTTTTTTATTATTATTACTTTTATTTTTTTGTTCTAAGGTTTGAACCCAGAGGCAATTAACCACTGAGCCACATTCCCAGCACTTTTTGAGGTGACAGGGTACCACTAAGTTACCTAGGGCCTTGCTAAATTGCTGAGGCTGGCTTTGAACTTGCAATCCTCCTGCGTCAGGCTCCTGAGTCACTGGGATTACAGGTGTGCACCATCAGGCCCAGCAAAGCTGATCTTGTTGAGGGCTTCCTTTTAAGGTCTGGATGTGAGATGCCCCCCAAAAGCTCACATGTGAGACAGTGCAGGAAGGTTCAGAGGAGGAATGAATGATTGGGCTGTGAGAGTCTTGACCCAATCAGTGATGGAATCCTGTGATAGAGAGTGGCAGCTGGAGTGGTGCATGTGGCTGGAGGAGGTGGAGATTGGGGCATGGCTATGGGCTATATATGGCTGTGGGCTATACATTCTATATCTCAAGAGTGGAGTCTCTCTGCTTCCTGTTCAACATGTGAGTAGCTTCCATCTGCTACACTCTTCCACCATGATGTTCAGCCTCACCTTGAGCCATGAGGAATGGAGCCAGCCTTCTCTGAACTAAGACCTCTGAAACTGTGACCCCTACATAAACTCCTCCTCCTCTACAGTTGTGCTGATTGGGTTCTTTGGTCACAGCAGCAAGGGAGCTGACTACAACACTTCCCGAGGACCTGGGCAGGGACATTCCTTGTTAATATCAGCTGTTTAGCTCTCACAACAAACCTGAAAGGTGGATCTTATCATCTCCCCCAGTTAACCAAAGAAGCTGAGGCCCAGAGACCTCAGAGGGGTGGCTTCAGGTCACAGAGACAACAGAGGGAGGGAGGACCTGCCATGGATTGTCACGCAACAGATCCAGGACCTTAGCCAGTGCCTCTGACTGCCTCTTCTGGGAGGTTGGGATGTGAGTACAACATAGAGACTAATGGAATCAAAAGGCCAATTTGAATGAGCAAAAGTCTGAATTATGGAAATTGTACAAAGAAATGCATGCTGGAAGCTTTGAGTTGTCAGCTCTGAATTCACATTAAGACTTAATAAATGCCACCCAGACAGAGAACCTCGGGATGCTTTTTGGGGGAAGGACAAGCAGAACCTTTCACTTTATCAGTGATGACTATCAGTTATGAACAAATAACAGGCCATTTTCCAACATGTTTTCATCTTAATTTGATTTAATGCCTGCACTTCTTTGTTCCTGGCACCCGGAACCCTTTCATCTCAGACAAGACAAAGGTGCTGCTGATTCCACCTTAGCATAATTGCTACACATTCTGCATAAATAGGGGATTCGGAATTATTGTGGCTTTATAGAATCTGCAATATAATTAAGGACATTTGTTGGCTTGAAGTCTGACATGGAGACATGTGGATTATTTGGACCACCTTCAAATAACTTTGCAAACAGTTTGATCTTATTTCACTGTACCTGAGTAAGTTATTTTGTTGTTATTGTTATTAGAATCTGCTTAAAAGCATGTCTAATTGCATCAGAACTTCTTAAATGATCTAATACAAAGTGAAATTTTCAATATCTGTCAAAACCTTGGATTCTTACTTCAACCTTAACCCATCCCCTCTTCCTCAACAAGTTCAGCACCTGACACAGAGGTGGCCTCTGGCTCCTTCCGGAGAGTGGTCCCATGCGTTTCCTGGGCGTTCTGTTCATTTGGGTGTCACTGAGTGGCTGTGTGGAGCTTGCTCTCTCAGGGTCTCAGGGGGCCTGTTGGCACTGGCCTCCGCTGCAGGTGCACGGGCATTGAGCATGGCTGATCATTAGGGCTGATCACCCCCTCTTCAGCTCTGCCAGCTCGGCCACTCCTTTAAGAAGGTGGCATCCCAGGCTCTGTCCTCCTTCCCCTCTGAACTTTATCCCAGGATATTGGAGGGCGTGGTCTCTGGACAGAGGTGGGAGAGCAGGGTCCTCCCCTGGTGGGAGTCCTCCCAGCTGCTACAGTCTTGTGCCCCTGATCACCTGTCCCACACTGGTCTCCTCTTCCCAGAGTTGCTGTGGCCATGCTGCCTTGGAGCGAGTCCTGGTGTTGAGCATTCAGCATCCAGGGTCCCCTGGCCACGGCCTCCTGTCCTGGAGGTTGGCCTCCACAGGATTCCACAGGTCATTCTCATGGTGGAATCCTGTGGAATCCTGGCCAAGGTGCCAGGTGCCACCTCTGGATTTGACTTATGCACAAGCACAGCTTCAAGGAACAGAGGGGACTGCCTGGACTCTGATTGGCCCAGGAAGGTGGGAACACACCAGGTTGCCCACAAAGGGCAACGATCCGGTCTTTAAGTCTTATGGGTAAGGAAGGAAGGGATCAGAGCCTCCTTCCAGCTTTAAGAAGGAAGCAGCATCCGTAGGGCACATCTTTGCTCTGTGCTTCAAAATCAGCTGTGAAAGAACCATTCCCACTCTTGCTCCCCGTGTTTTGGAGGGAGCATGAGCTCTTGGAATGTGTAATCTCTTTGACCCTCTGTTCCCTATGTACTGTCAGCACCTGCCCAATTCCAGAATTTGGGAGAATTTCTTTCCACCTAGGATTGGGGACCTCTCTTTTCTGCACTTGTTCCCTGCACTTTATATGATCCTACTTGGCCCCATTCAATTCAACAAGTTATTTCAAAATAATTGAAGGCCTCTATCCTGGGCCCATACTTGCACTTGGCTGGAGGGACGAGTCAGGCACCCAGCTCCAGGGTGCTCTCTGTGCAGGGAAGCAGCGCCCTGAACAAACTTGCAAAATCCACATTTTGGGACCATTGCTTCTGGCTTTTCACTAGCCCGGGGTGGATTTCCCTGAAGTTGTTCTATATTTATAGCAGTTCCTCTTTGCAAGATCAATTGGGTAAGACTAAGGGCCTAATAAATCAACAGCCTGCATGTGACAAGATGTCTCCAGATCAGAGCAGGCTGTCACCACCAGGGCCACAGCCATTGACTTTTCCCTAACCATTCATCACGGCTTATAATTAATTACAGCTCTTAAATTCAAGGTGTCGTTACAGAGATTATAAAAAATAGAACACTCTAATGTTGGATTCTCTATTTATATTATTGCAAATGTCTCTCCCTTCCTTTCACCCTGAGAGGGCAGGGTCAGAGAGTCTTTGTTGCAAAATTCTAATTAATATTCTTAGGTCTGCATGTTCTTATTCTCTGGCACCAGGAAAAAAATACATTTCTTGTGTATTAACTACTATTCCAACATAAAGGAGACACTGAGCTTGACCTTGGCATGGGCAGAACATTAATTATCATGGGACAAACACCAGCGTGCCTTCAGGTGCCATCAGGAAATAGCTGTTGTCTTTGAAGTGTGAAGTTGCCCAGGACAGGGGTCCCCGGTGTTGAATCCTGGAGCTGGAGAAGGACCAACTCCCAGGACAGCTTCCTTGGATGGGGCGTTCTGCTGAGGGTCAAGCAGGAGGTGGAGCCTAATTTTGTTATGAATTGAGGTTATAATGCAGCAGAACCTAGTAGGTAGGGGTGGCTGCTCCTGAAATGGCCAAACAAGGATGAATGGAATCGTGCATTTAAGCAGCACCAGGAAAGTCTCTGGTTCTTATTCTGTGACAGAGATGTGGGAATGGACTTCTTCCTTCCCCTGCATTCCATTTCCCCCACTGGGGAAAGCAGAGGGCTGGGTAAGCAGGCTCTCCACGTGTCTGTCAGAACTCTGCATGGAGTGGCATCCTGAGCAAACCCACGTCTCCCATAGCCAGTGCTGGGGACCCGGTTTGCTGGCTCCCAGCCTTGCAGCTTCCTGAGGGGTCACACAGCAGCCAGTACTCTGAAAAGTCCTGCAACAAAGGAATCCTTTTAAATTTGCATGCTTCTCCTTTCATCCTTCCGCTCCTGCCTCTCATTTCTCCAGGAATGTAGAAAAGGAGGGGTAGGAATAGAAGGCACGCCTAGAACTCCACTAACCAAACCACCACCAGGTCGGACTCCCCTGTAGGCTGCTTCTCTGTCCTATCCACAGCCATGCACCAGATGCTCTCCAGCTGTTGCCTGGCAACTCTGGTGCATCTCGAGGTCAACAGAAGCATCTCCTCCTAAGGGAAACCTGCCAATTCCAAAACGCAGGTCGAGTCCTTCACTTTGCACCCTTGGGCGGCACATGTGTGTGGTTTTGTAACTATTTTGTGGTTGTGGTTTCTCACATATCTGTGTGGCTTGTTCAGGCCTGTCTCTCTTCAGGAGTCAGGATTGTGTGTTTGCACCTGCCAATTTCCAGCTCCTAGCAGAAGGTGTGGCATAGAGAAGCAGTCAGTAAACTAGCTTTGAGAGACTTAGTGGGGGAATTGGTGGCCCAGGACACTTCTCTGTCGTCAGCACTTCTCAGGCCTTGCACTAGAAAACCACCTGCGCATATTAAAATTGCTGATTCCCAGGGCATTGGAGCCCAGCATTTCTGCTGCTGTCACCTTGCTTAATGACTGGACTTCCATCGTCTCCCTCACACCCTCTTTCCATCTCCCTCCCTCATTTCCCTGGAACCTTGGCTCAATTTCCCATTCATTCTACACAAAACAGACCCCCTCACTCTAGACCAGGCCTTTACCTCTATCTGGAAATCTCCAGTGAGGGCAGCACTGGGTGGGTCTGGAAGTATGGTAAGAGTTTTCCAGAAAGGAATGGAAACCAGTTTCTCCAGCTGCTGAGAAACTCAAAAGTTCATCACCTGAAAAGGAGACACCACACCTTAGATTGCTTCCTTGAGAATGTGCAGGACCCTTAGGAAGCCTCTCATTGGAGTTGGCCTGCCCAGGGAGAAGGATCTTTGGCCTGGGGGCTCACTAAGCAGCTGAAAGGTCTACCAGTCTCTGAAGTCCAGCACGAGGACCCCACCCACTCCCTTCATGCGCCACCCGATGTTGGAGGTGCCACCTTGAGTGGCCATTCACACTTTCTTTATGCCATGTCAATGGTTTTCCAGAAAAGCAGGTTCTCCTGGGGCAGGAAGCACATTAGCCCATCTCTAACATTTCAGAGCCCATGTAATATTCATCTTAACACATGTTTCATCTGATCTTTGAAAAATCAAAGGCAGGGCAGCAATGCAAGGGACCTCAGTGGGAATGTTCACCTCCCACCTCTCCCAGCTGCTGTGCTGTCTGGGCGGCCCCTGGCACCCTCTTTGCTGCCTGTGCTTGGAAGGAGCATCTTCAGTGCACGTCTGCAGGAAGGACAGGGTGGAAATCCATTGCTCCAAATCACAGTGCGTGCAGATCCCATGGGTCTCACTGCAGGCAGTCGACGGACCCAGGGTATACCTACCCCGCTACCCATCAATATCCATGACCCTCACACCCGGATGGCAACCCAGAGAAGTCCCAGACCCCATTTCCCTCCTCTCACCTCCATAGGCAGAGATCAGGGAACACAGGTCAAAGCCAATCAGATCTAATAGTTTCCTGTGTTGTATTTGATCCCAATTTAGAAAATTTTATCAATTGATGGTTAACAACCGTCAACAGACTTAACCTCCTGTGACATTTCTTAGTATGTGCAAAGATGATAAGCGATTGGCATTTGGAAAACAGAAAAATTTAGTGAATAACTTCAATTGGAAGGGTCGGTAGGAAGGGCTGGAGCTAGTAGGAGAGAAGGATTTTCTGTGCACACATCCACAGGAACGGGACCAGTGATTTGTTCTTTGAGGCCTAAAAGAGAGCAGAATATCCACACAAGCAAGCCATGTACTTTCTTTTGCAAGAAATATATTAAGTATGCAGGACTCACAGAATAGGGCAGGCCATCAGAGCAGTGTGGTGCCTTTCCTCCACAGGGGGTTTATAAGGCTTTTATGGGAATTGTGGCTAGGGTGTGGTTTTAAAGCTTTGGTTTTCCTCAGGTCCTGCAAACCCTGTTTTCACTGATCCACGTGACACAACACAACCATCATTATAAGCAGCTGACATGATGAGTCTGAAATTTGGATGGCTGGAATGTATGTGTGGGGTGGGGGCTGCTGGGATTATCTGTTTAGTGATATCCAGGGTTGCTTTGTTGGTTCTGCTTTGCTTTGTGTTGTGTTGGATTTGCTTGTTTGTTTGTTTGTTTGTTTCTTAGAACGGCTTTAATGCACCCTTGGCAGTGTAGTTTACCCTTTTGGAATGACAAGTCCTATTCATGGCCTTCATTCCTCAATGTCAGCTGTAGGAACAGATAAGTCTCTTAATGCCAGATAATAAAACAAGACGTAGAAGTGGCACTTGTGGACAAGATTAAGGCTGACTGGCTGCATGGGAGGGTGGATGCTCTACTCCACACAGTCACTCAGGGCACCAAGCTCCTCCCACTTCATGGTTCCACAGTCCTCTGTGACACTGTCAAGTTCTCTTTATTGGTCAGAAGAGGAAGAGAGGAAAGGAACAAGGCCGTGTAGGAGTGCTGCATGTACCAAACCTGGGAGAAGGAAACACAACATCTTCCTATGTTGGACTGGTTCGTGGGAGCCTGACTTTCCCTAAATGACTCTACCTGAATGCAGTGGGGACTGAAAAATGTAGTCCAGGTTCAAGTTTATGGAGAAAGAAATTTAGTGTCACAGGTCTATCAAGTAGCACATTTCACTAATTCTCTTCATAGAGAACCTGCCTTCTTAGTATGGACTGAAAAACCAACTATCTTAGCAAACTCAGAGCCATGGTGGTTAAGATATGGGTCACTGAGCCCACCACTCACACACTGCTGTGTAAGGATTTATCATGGACATAGCTGTACTAACAACAACAACAACAACAAAAACAAAAACAGGTTGGGAAGTATATTAGTCAGGGTTCTGTAGAGGAACAGAATCAATAGGAAGGATGATTATAAAAAGGGGATTTATAAGATTAGCTTACACAACCAGATGCTGGATGGTCCACAATGGCCATCTGTAGCTGGAGAGCTAGAAGAACCAGTAGCTGCACAGTCCAAGGGGCATAAGAGCCAGAATTAGAAGAATCAACAGTGCCCCTAGTCCAAGATCAAGGCTTCTGGAAACTCCCTGGAGAATCACTGGCAGAGTCCACTTTGGAAGAGCGAAGAAGCAAGAGTCCAATATCCTCAGATGATTAAAGCGGCAATCAAGAACTCATTCAAGAAGAGTGAAGCTTGCATCTGCTTCCTTCTTCTTCCAACTTTTATTCCATCCTATTGGGCGGTGCTACCTATGCTTAGGGAGGGGCTCCACTTCAGTTTGCTATCCCACAAGCCAATCATTCCTAGACATGCCCTCATTGACACACCCAGAAGCTTCTTAATCAGTGGCATCTCTTAATCCAATCAGGTTGACAATTCAAATTGACCATCACAAGGAGGATTAAGGAATCCACTGTACAGGCACAGGTGTTGAAGGAGTCCAATATTTCTGGGTCCAGGGGTGGTGGCAGTCCATTCCTATCATGGCTTGGGGGTGAAGTGTCCTCTAAAAGCTCCTGTTAATGCAGGAATATCCAGAGGTGAAGTGATTAGACTATGAGAGCTGTAACCTCATCAGTCCATCCTGGTTGGAATGGCTGGTGATGACCATGGGTTGGTGGGGTGCGGCTGAAGGTGACAGGTCACTGGGGGTGTCACTGGAAGGTTTGTTCCTCCTGCAGCCTCTTCTCCCCCACCCTCTCTACTTCCTGTTGTCATGTCCTGAGCAGCTGTCCGCTGCACCTTCCACTGCGAGGTTCTGAATCACCTCAGGCCCTGTGCTCTGAAGCTGGCTGTCCATGGACTGTGCCTCTGAAACCCTGAGCCCGAAGGAGCATTTCCTCTCTAAGGTGTCCTTGTTGGGTGTTTTGTTCCAGAAATGACAAGTTGCCTACCACGTTTCCCAATCCTGGCAGAATCCCTGTGGCTCTCTACTTGGCCATTTCCTGGGAGGTGGCCTGGTCAGCTGCTGTGATAGACTTGCCCTGGACTGTGTGGTCCACACACAGACACTGGTTCCTCACAGTGCTGGAGGCTGGAAGTCCAGGACCAAAGAGCCTGCAGAACTGACGCCCAGTGAGGGTTCCCTTCCTGCTTCCTGGACATCCCGCTCCTCTCTGGCCTCACCCGGCAGATTGGTGAGGGGCCTTCCTGGGGCCTCTTTTATAAGGACGTGCATCTCATCCATGGGGACTCCACACTCATGACCCAAGTACCTCTCCAAGGCCCCCAGCTACAGATGCTGTGTTGTTGTTGATTAGGTTCAACATTGATGTTTGTTGAATGTCAAATACACAAACACCAGGTCCACAGCAGAAGGCCTCTGAGTGCTGTTCATGCAAGTTGAGTCTAGAATTCCTTTTCCCATTTCCAATAACTGGGAAAATTTCATGTTATTCCTTAATAAACACTTTTACTACAGTAAACCCCGTTGTTTATAATTAAAAACACTATGATAACCTGTTTATTATAGAGAAGAATAAAAGCAATCAGGAAAAGAGACAGAGCACAGAGGCTACAATGGCTATAAGACTTTAATCTGGGCCGCCCAATATATCTTTTAAAGATTGAATTTTTAAGAAAAAAAATCAAGGGCTTTGATTGTTCTAAATAGTTTTATTTAGCTCCTCTTGACAAAGGAGAACATCTGCTCACTTGAAGCATAGATATATAGGAATGCTTTAAAAATGTGTCCTTTCATTTATTCTCACATTAATTAAATGTCCATGATTTACCAAGGCATTATCAAATAGAGCCCCAACTCGCAGAGCTAATTGCTCTTGTTCAGATTTCACCAGCTAGTGCAGATATAAAGGTGAAATTAACTCCGTTGATGTGAGCATGAGTAATGTCTTTTATGTCCATTTTTATCTTAATTCCCAGGAAGGGGTTGCTGAGCGTCAGAACCTATGGTCTGCATGTGAGTGGGAGCCGTGCAGCCATGGGGAACAGCCCCAGCCCCATAAGGTGCCCCCTCTTCTGAGGAAACAGAAGCAGTGCTCAGTGCTGAGTGACTCCTCCTAAGTCACTTGCCACAGGCTCTTTACAATTCCACCAGCAATCCACAGGGTGATGCTGTGATGACTGAGCTGCCCTTGTTCTTTGGGAACAATCTGGATTCAAAGATCACACTCACTTGGTACCCTAGGTTATAAAAGATCCTGTGGCATTCAAAGCCTGGTTCTGTTCTTCAAAGAGCCTTGCTGAGACATGGAGGGAAGACTCAGATGCCAGCACCAAATGTCATTGCCAGAGGCACAGGTTTGGGTCTGGTACTCTCACTACAAGATTCAAGTCCTGGGAGGATGTCCCATGCCTGGTCCTATCCTGAACTTGGAGTTCACATGAGTGTTTGAGTTCTGCCTCTGAAGACAAGCTCGTGACATGTCAGCTTGTGCCAAGATTTGCAAGTTCACTTGGGTTGTTAGGAGCTACCCTGAGTTCTTACCATTCAATTTCAATTCTCTGTATTTGTTTTGAACTTTCCAAACTTTTAAGACCTTTGTAAGTACATAGCTCACTCCCTAGAGTGTTAGGGAGGGGTCGGTGCTTTATTTCAATAAGAGCCTCCTGCAGTAGGATCATGCCATCATTTTTGCTGTTAGCATTTACATTTCTTTCCTGTGCATGTCCCTAACCACGAGGAACTCTTCAAGGCAAGGGGGACAGGATGCTGAACAAGGAGCAGTGAGCATCACTGTGTTCAATGTGGAAGCAGCAGTCAGGGAAGGGGACAAGGGCAGGAATGGGCACAGCCCAGTTCTGTAGTCCACACCACACAGCAGCTTCCACACACAGGGATGGTCAGAGGTGGGGATGGTTGAAGTCTGTCTCCCACTTCTTCAGCTGGCCAAGCTTTTCTCTATGGTGGGAATTTCAGAAGGGATGGAAGTGGGAGCCCCAGATTCAAATTCCTATTCCTAAAGATTCTGGATATATTGGTGTTTTAGAACCAGATATTTAAACATTTGAAGCTTTGATTTCCTATTTATGAACGTATTACTAAAAGTATCATCATTATAGGGTCACATGTGAGGATTTATAGACAATCTGATTATATTTTAATCAGAAAAAAGATGAACCACATCATTACAAAATTCATAAAATACATTATGTTGTCAATTTACAAACTTTGAACTATAAATTAACATAGATTTTAAGTGTATTGTCTCACTAACAGCTGGTACAATGCATACGCACTTACCAATTTGAGCCAAACGCATTGATAATATTTTAAAATGCTGTAAGGCATTATTGTTTTGGATGCATCTTTTAAAAATCTTTCTGATTGGAGTAAAAATTTCAGGAAATAATTTTGGCAATCTGAATGCTTTAAATTAAGTGTGATTTTTGACCCTGTAATTCTGCTTCATTGGGAATATGTTAAAAGTAGGAATTTGTAGGGTAGTTATTTAAGTATACTTTACAGTGGGGGAAAGATGTCTCCAAACAGGAGAATGACTAAGTGTCTCATGAATACTGTCAATATGAATCAGGAAAAAATACATAGGGACACATTTATAAAATCAAAATGATGTCACCATGAAAAAAATGGATTTTGGACAAGACCTGAGAAGATGGATTAACAATAAAAGAGTACAACTTGAAAACAACATCCACAGGCAGCTTCATTCTTGTACAGAAATGCACAAATGCCAAAATATTTATGGATGGTGTAAGTGATTTACTACTTTTTCCTTGCATATTTCTTTGAATTTCTGATTCCTTCATCATTTTTTATAATTTAGAAAATATTAACGACATAATGTGACATTGCACTCACTCACCAATTTGTCTCTCCTCCTGCGGGTGACCTTGTGTCAGAATGTACTGAAGAGTCATTGTGCAAAAGATGTCTGGATTCGTGTGGAGGCTCTGCAGGGCCCATGCTTGCTGTCACTTAGAGTTCCACTAAATCATTACATCCTGAGGATTAAAGTGGCTTAGCCTGGGTGTTCCTGTGGAGGACAGTGGGCCCAGATTCCCAAGATGCTTCAGGGCTGCTGCTGTGCAGTGCCCACCATTGTGGTTCCCAGCAGGCCATGCAGCAGCAGGTTCTTTTCTTCCCCACAAGAGAGCCAATTACTGCTTCCTTGCAGCTGCTAGGGAGGATGCTCCAACCAGTTTTGTTAGGTATCAGTTTTTATTGGATCACCGAACCCTTAAGGACAGTGTCAGTCCCACATGTGAAATTTATTTTCATCCAAGGACAGAGGTAGTCAAGGACCACCACAACATCTCCACGGTTATTAAAGACCCATACTTCTCTGATCTTTCTCTTTGTAGAAAAACTGGCTCTTTCTCTTTTACAGAGTGGGACTACGATTTCAGTCTCCGTCCCAGGTTGGGTGGTACCACATGTCCTGTTATGGCCAGGGTAATAGGGGAAAAATGGTACAAATTTCTTCTAATCTAGTACCAAATTTCCTTGAGGTTTCTGCCTTATGGTTTCCCCACTGCCCCCTGAGTGACTGGCAGGCCCTGTGTCCAAGATCCCAGCATTCCAACATGGAAGAGATCTGGACATCCGAGGAACAGGGGCAGAACCCCACACAACGGGGCAGTTGAGTGTACACACCTTGTTTGCTCTCTTCTCTCCCCATGTGTAGTTACAAAGCACAACGGCCAGGAATACGGGAGGCTGAAAATGGAGGAGCCAGAGTCCCTGGATGACTGATGGCCTGGAGGGGATCCCCTCCATCTCCCACCCTGAATGGTGACTTGAGCATGGAGAAAACCAGCCCTATCATACTGATCCAGTGAGCCCACACAGCCCTCTCCACCCTGCACAGCCATGCAGTCTCAGTGCCCTGTTGGCATTTTTATAGAAGACCCCATCGGAGCCACCAGTGCTGTCGAGCATGATGCACAATCAGGCAATTTTCAGCTGGGTCTAATTAGAACACATTGAAAAAAAAGATGGGAAAAAAAATATTGAGCTGGACCTGAAGTATTGATTTGGGCAGAACAATGTAATAAAAAACATTTAGTGTTCTACAAAATTTAAAATTCAGAAATTTTGTATAAAATATTATTAACTTATGGCATCTTTTGAAAAAATTCTCAAAACCCTTAGCCCAAACACTCACCTGACAGATATTGAAGAGTCACCTGGCAGGTGTCTAAGAACACCTGAGCTCCCAGCTCAGCACCAGCATGTCAGGCTCCCTCAGCTTTGGGTCTGCCAGTCTCCCCGGGCTGAGGACTCCGGCTCTAACTGGCAGTGAAGCCAAGTCCAGTCTTCCCAGAGTCACCACCTGCAAAACACTCTCTGGATTCCAAAATGCCCTTTCACCTTTTAGGAGTTCAGGTGCTGCTGACATTTGCAAAACGTGCTCCTGATTCATTTCTTGTCCAACTTCATGTTTTGTCCTCTGGTTCTTTGAAAAGCAAAGAATGACAAAACCTAAGGATTGTTTTTTTCTTTTAAAATGTCCACCCATGCAGACTCCCAGCCTTTCACTCCTGATTTGCCCTGGGTGGTCAGAAGGAAGTAGGCTTTGGTGGCCGGGGTCTGGAGTAAGTCAGCTTTCCTGATTGTCAACATCCTCTAACTTGGATCCAGAGAAGACCTCCACCCATCACCTGAAGTATGAAATCTGATTCACTGTTGACTGTTTCAGAATCCTTTTCAAGTGTGTGATTTTAGGACAAGCTTCCTATCAAAGTGTCCTGAGCCCCTAGGTTTTCCTCCTTGCCTAACCCGTTTCCCTTCTCCCTGGATGATCAGCACATGTGCCGAAGATGCTGATGATTTATAGCAGGGATCCAGGTACCTGGACTCCATGGAAAAGCCAGACGGATGACCCAGGGGTTATGTGAGTAGGAGGCTGGGTTCCAACCAGGTCGGAGCTGGTTTGGAATTTCAATTCATCTTCATAATGAACCTGCCTCCATCATGACAGCTCCCAGCTTCTATGGCACCAGGAATTGGCCACAGAGTGGAGGCTTCCTGGGGGATCCAAGGCAGTCCTCCCACCTGTCTGCCTTCCGCTCCTCCCCCCTGCCCACCCTCCTCAGTCTAGACAATCTACTTCTTTTGCTGACTGGGCAGGGAGCATCCAGTGACAGACTTCCTGGTTCCCCATGTCACAGGTATTTGAATTAAAGCTTGTCACTCTGTGGGTTTGCTCTCTGGTGTCAGTGTGGGCTCTCTTCTGGGAAGAAGAACCCAAGATTTGGGGAAATGTGGGTGACAGGAGCCACTGATCCATGTGATCACACTCCAAAACCACTCTGGTTATGGCGGTTGGTCGTGGTAACAGTGGTGGTGGCATTTCAGAGAGGTCGGCCTCAGAGACAGGGCCTGTTACCTCATGGGAACCATCCTGGGGGTGGAGAGATGGTGGGGGCTCATGCAGATGATCAGGCTCCAGTTTGGTATTTCAAACAAACCCTAACCCCACTCCATGCCCACACTGCTCATCCTGTCTTCTTACTGTCCTTCCATCCTTTCTCTCTCTCTCTCTCTCTCTCTCTCTCTCTCTCTCTCTCTCTCTCTCCCTCTCTCTCCCCTCTCCCTTTTCATTGTTCTCATATTTGTTTAATCTCCAGGGAAGTCAAGCAAATGCATAGCTCTGACCCTGGGGATTCCACCACTGAGGTCTCCAGGCTCTAAGCAAACAATTCCAATCATGTTCCCTGCAGGTCAGGGGAAGGCGCGCCCTGTTTGGTGTAACTGAAACACCAGGGGAGATCAGGCTGCAGTAACAGCTGTATCCAGTTAGTCACTGAACACAGTTCTTTCTCCACCTTCCAGCTTTTTCTTCTGCTCCGTCAATTCAATCATCACTCAGGATGGAATATGAAGCCAACAGGCTAAGAGATTTTTTTTTTCAAAATAGATTCTGTAGTTATTTGAAGTTTAATGTGGTATAGGGGGAGAAAAAGGAAACTTGATATCTTCTCATTCAGGGTTCCTAGGACAGTGACAGTCTGGTCTGAATGAAATCATCAACTCTAAGAAAGTGAGAGGACTGAGAAGCTGCCCTGCCTGATAGCTACCCAGTGAGTGACCCCAAGGTCTCCAGGTGGATGGACAGGCAGACGGATGGAGCGGGGGCAGGAAGGGCACATTACTCAATGTGTGTGGGCAGCAGTGCTCACCTCCCAGCCACCAACCTGGCTGTCCTCCACACGTGTGTGATCACAAGCTCAGTCCTGAGTGTGCCCCTGTCTCCCCAAGGCTGCAGATGCTTCCATAGGAGCCAAAGTGTCCAGACAGGCCCTGCCTGGTACACCTGTGAGGTCAGGCTGGCTCTTCTGGACCCTCATCACGTGATTAAGAAAGCAGGGCTCACTTGGAATGTTACAGAGAGTCTCGCTGCAGAAGCTCAGGAGCAGGGTCGGCCAGGGGGCGGTCAGCAGCAGGGAGACGGCAGCCTTGCCAGCCCTGGAGGATGGGAGGGTGCACTGCCCTCTGCAGGCGCCTTCCTGACCAGGGCAGGTGTCATGAGGAGGGTGGGGTCAGTTGGGGGAGGTTGGAGGAGGCAGGAGAGGCCTGGTGCTGTGCTCAAAGATGGCCACCCCAGAGTGGCCAGAGCACCAAGCTCCTGTGCAGACTGGACCAGCCTGGGGTGTGTGCAGAACGTCTTGAACTTTGTGCCACCAGGAAGCAAATGTATGGAAGGTGACATGAAAGGGACCCTGGTCTAGATGGAGATGAGCCTGCTGGGGGTTAGTGCTGTGTTTGTGTGTGTGTGTGTGTGTGTGTGTGTGTGTGTGTGTGTGAGAGAGAGAGAGAGAGAGAGAGAGAGAGAGAGAGAGAGAGAGAGAAGGGGGGGAAGAGGGACGTGGACACCCACATCCTCATTTCTGCATGGCCAGGCCTGAGCCACTCTGCGTGACTCAGTTGATTTGCTTATAAATCTTTTCTTCCTTCCCCAGAATACATAGATTTTTTATCTTAAGATCTTCCTGCTTTCTTTTCTAATCATAAGGCCCAGAACTTTGCAGTGAGAAGTATTAATTCTCATTAGCGGGGATGGTTTATGTGTCATGATATTTTAAAGATGTCCCCAAACTAATGACAGTTTATTAGTCACTCAGTTCAGAATCAATAATCCTTCCTATTTTTAGCAATTATTGTCACCATCTCTGTCAGTTCATGTATTCCAGGAATATAAAATACCACAACCAAACAAAGGGGAGAAGGAAGCTAACCAATATCAATGAACTTCAAAAGATCTGGCTCCCTCTTCCTCAGTTCCTAAGGACTGTCCCAATCTGGTGGAATTCAGTTTGATAAATGGCAGTAATTCAGTGACTATGTGGCTGATTTCACCTGATCATGATGAGTTATAAATTCATGAAGCTGACAGAGTTCCCAGAGGCTGATGGAGGAGCAGGTCCCCCAGCTTGGCGGGCAGTCATTTGTCTTGTGTTGTGTCCCCGGCCAGCGCCTGCAACATGACGTGAGTGGGGAGCTCCTGGCGCCTGGGCCTGGGCCAGGTGGGTCCTGTCCCCTCTCCTGAGGGAGATGCAGCCTCTTCCACATTTTCCAAGCTCACGTACAAGTGCTCCTTTCTGCTGTCAGATTCTCACTTGCTGCTGGCTTTGCTTGCAGTCTATAAACCCAGACTTGAAATCTCCATCCCTCCAATCCCACCCAGGCCTTGGGCAGGAGGAAGGGCACCGAGGTCCATCAGTTCCCCTGTGGGTGGGGGAGGGCGGGAGGGAAGGAGAGGGAGCCTTGCCTGCAGGGCCAGGACCTCACCCTGGACAGGAGGCTCCTCTGCCCACCTGCTCCCCGAGGGCCCTTGAGCTCCAGTAGGGCCTTTCCCAGGACCACCTGCTGCTGCCCAGCAACACTGCTTTATCCTCAGCGGATTTGCTCCTTGCTGCCAAAATGGTTCCCATCTCACTATGCCCACACTGCCTCTCTCAGTTCTAGTTTTTACAGCTTTTCTAACTTCCTCAAAGTTGGCTTAAAAAAAGAAAAAAAACCCTCCCTCCCTGGGTGGGAAAATTTGCAGTCCATTTCCATTATTTTGAAATGCACTTTGTGGGACTAATGGCTAATGGACTCCTGGCTGTAATTTACTTGTGATTATTGTCACTAAAAGCCCCCGAGGCTGCTCAGGAGGCAGGAGAGCAGGCAGAACTTTCCAGCCAGTGCAGTGGATGCTGGACACAGGCCTCAGCTCAAACACCACAGTAGGTGTGTAAGTGTGTGTGCATGTGTGCATGCA